>CM042085.1:26154710-26216344 GCA_023512835.1 Taxillus chinensis | reverse complement strand
GAAAAGTTTGGGCTAGGCTACGTCCCTACAAAACCGACAGACGAGAGAAGCTATCAAGAAGAGGGAAGTCGAATGGCAAGATTGCAGAAAAGGCCAGTACAAGAAGAAAGGAGAAGCTTTCCCCCTTTGAATGTTACATTCGAAGTGGAGGGTTTATCCACAAGAGCCAACCTGAGCCCAAGACGGGGACTGTAGCCGTCTTGGACATAAATGAGCATGTACCAAGCGAGATGGTTCAATTAGTGCGAGAGGATCCCAACCAGCCACCGAACAATTGGACCAGCCTGGACCTCCCCATAATGTAATGCTTACGGGTCACCGGGATTTAATGTATTCTATTCTAATGTACTTTGAAGTTGTGAACATTTGTTTTTCCTTAAACCTTCCAATAAAATGTGTTTTTCAAATCTTTCATGGTGCATTCCATTCATCACATATGCATATCATATTTGGTTACCAACTTGTCATTCTCTTATAAACAGGTATCACAATGTCAATGAAAACATAGTATCAAAAGCGAAACGAGATGCCAAAGGTTTGACCAAAGTCCAAACCGGGAGCAGCCCGTGTTTGAAGGCGATGAGAATAAGATAGAAGAGACACCTGAGCCACCAGGGGGAGATTATACGCCTATTGGAAAGGGCAGACCGTTTATCCATTCCAAGTGAAGACCCCGGTAGAAAGCGGTGAATTTGGGGACGACAGCCAACCAAAAGAATTGAGGGTGGGGTTTTTGATAGCTACCGACATCGGGAGGAAGTTAATCGAGCTGTTAAGAAGCTACATCGACATTTTTGCATGGTCATACCAAGATATGCCCGGATTAGACACGGATATAGTGTAACATCACATACCCGTGAAGCCAGAGTGCAAGCCAACATGCGAAATTGCGAAGAATGAAGCCAAGAGATGATCTTAAGATTAAAGAAGAAGTCAAAAAGCAATGGGATACAGGTTTCCTAAGTGTCTCCCACTATCCAGAATGGGTCGCCAATGTTGTACTAGTACCGAAGAAAGGAGGCAAAGTACGCATGTGTGTCGACTATAGAGATCCGAATCGGGCCGGTCCGAAAGACAACTTCCCGCTTCCTCATATTGATACCTTAGTGGATAATACAAACAAAACACGCCCTATTCTCATTCATGGATGGTTTCTCGGGCTATAATCAAATTCGTATGGCCCTCGAACACAAAGAGAGGACCACATTCACGACACTTTGGGGCACTTTCTGTTATAATGTGATGCCGTTTGGTCTAAAGAATGCAGGAGCCACCTATCGCCGAGCCATGGTGACCCTATTCCATGACATGATGCATAAAGAAGTCGAGGTATATGTGGACGACATGATAGCCAAATCTCGAAGCACCGAAGATCATATTGAAGTACTCCTGAAGCTCTTCAACAAGGCTACGGAAATATCAATCTGAAATTGAACCCCGAAAAGTGCACTTTCGGAGCCATGTCGGGAAAATTGTTGGGTTTCATTGTGAGCCAAAAAGGAGTAGAAATCGATCCAGGATAAAGTTCGAGCTATCCAAGAGATGCCGCCACCACGGACCATCAAGGAGGTTAGAGGATTCCTAGGGCGACCGAATTATATTGCCCGATTTATTTCCCAGTGACAGCCACATGTGAACCCATTTTCAAGACTTTACGAAAGAACAACCCAGAAATTTGGAATGACAAATGTCAAGAAGCTTTTGACAAGATCAAACAATATCTGTCTAATCCACCCATTTTGATCCCACCAGTCTTGGATAGAACTCGATCTTATACTTGACCGTTCAGGGAGTCGGCGATGGGTTGTGTCTTGGGGCAACATGATTCTACAGGCAAGAAGGAGCAGGCCATTTATTACCTCGGCAAGAAGTTCACCATCAATGAAGAAAACTACACGCCCTTGGAGAAGACGTGCTGTGCTCTTGTCCGGATAACGAGAAGATTGAGACAATACACCCTTTATCATACTACTTGGCCGATTTCAAGGCATGATCCGCTCAAATATCTCTTGGAAAAACCATCCATTTCGGAAGAATCGCCAAATGGCAGTTGATCCTATCGGAGTACGATATCATCTACGTACCTCAAAAAGCCATAAAAGGAAGTGTGATAGCCAACTATCTGCGAGATAAAGCACTGGAAGACTTTGAGCCCATGACTATTGGTTTCCCAGGATGAGCACATTAACATCATTTCGGCCGAAGTATCAAATATATGGACGATGTGGTTCGATGGAGCCTCTAGTCTCTTAGGTCACGGTGTTGGGGCCATCCTGATATCCCCAAAAGGCGAACATTTCCCCCTGGTGGCAAAGCTAACCTTCCCTTGTACAAACAATGTGGCGAGTATGAGGCTTGTGTGATGGGACTTCAAGAAGCCATTCACAAAGGAATCAAAAAATTACGAGTGTTCGGCGATTCGGCACTCATCATTTTTCAAGTAAGGGGTGAATGGGAGACTCGAAACCACAAATTAATCCCATATCGGAAGCACATTGCAGAGTTAGCCGAGCAATTCAAAGACATCACATTTGAGCATATGCCCAGGGAATGCAACCAGCTCCCTGACGCGCTGGCAACTCTAGCCTCCCTCCTTCGACTAGACACAAAGTTGGAAGTTCGATCTTTCGATATCCGTATACAAGATGCTCCCGCACATTGCATGGCCATTGAAGGACATACCTGAAGAAAAACCTTGGTTTGAGGACGTCAAACAATATTTACTTAAGCAAAAATACCCAGCGAGAGGCCACCGAACTGATAAGAGGAATATCCGAAGGTCTGCATCCAACTATTATTTTGATGGCTCGCGTATATAAGAGAAACCATGATATGGTATTACTGCGGTGTGTGGCAAAAGAAGAGTCAATACAGATAATGAAAGAAGTGCACGAAGGGGAATGTGGTTCACATGCAAACGGACATGCATTAACAAGACAAATCATGCGAATGGGCTACTATTGGGTCACCATGGAAAAAGATTGCATTGAATATGTGCGCAAATGCCTCAAGTGTCAAATTTATGGCGACAAGATTCAAGTACCGCCGTCTAAACTCCACGTGATGGTCTCCCCGTGGCCGTTCTCACTTTGGGGCATTGACGTTATCGGACCAATATCTCCAAAAGCGTCTAATAATCATCGTTTCATTTTGGTAGCCATTGATTACTTCACCAAGTGGGTAGAAGCGGCATCATACGCTAATGTCATGCAGCCGTGGTACTTCGATTTATACGGAACAACATCATATGCCGATATGGTCTTCCCGAGCAGATCATAACGGACAATGTTGCCAATTTGAACAACGGGATGATAGGGAGGTTGTGCGAAACATACAAAATTCAACACCGCAACTCGACCCCCTATCGCCCAAAGATGAATGGAGCGATCGAGGCAGCCAACAAGAACATCAAGAATATTATCGGAAAGATGACCGAAACATACAAAGATTGGCACGAGAAGCTACCTTACGCTTTGCATGTTTATCGTACCACGGTGCGTACATCGACCGGGGCAACTCCATTTTCTTTGGTCTATGGCATGGAAGCAGTCCTACCGGTCGAAGTGGAGATACCTTCCCTCCGAGTACTTAAGGATACTCAGCTCGAAGAAGCAGGAATGGGCCCAAAGTCGTTATGAGCAATTGAATTTAATTGAGGGCAAGCGCCTGGCGGCGGTTTGCAGAGGACAGCTATATCAACAGAGAATGATGAATAATTACAATAAAAAGGTGAAGCCCGAAGCTTTCAAGAGGGTGATCTTGTCCTCAAGAAGATCTTGCCAATCCAGGATAACCATCGAGGAAAGTGGACTCCCAATTATGAAGGCCCATATGTTGTGAAAAAAGCATTCTCGGGAGGCACATTGATCCTTGCCAAAATGGATGGAGATGAGCTTCCTAATCCAGTGAATAGTGACGCCGTCAAAAGTTTTATGCTTAACTCTCATGTCTCCCAACAAGATTCTCATTCCTGTAATGAGCGGACTTGGTGAAAAACCCAAAAGGGGCACCAAGGGTAAAATACAAAGCTCCAACAAAAAAACTTAGAAAACAAAGGCGGACTTGGTGAAAACCCAAAGGCACCAAGGGTAAAATACAAGACAACAATAAATCTTGAAGGGTGAAATCGGTTGCAGCGATCAAAGGATCGACCACAACAAAAATCAGGTCCAAAAACAGACAACATCATCCAAAAAAAGAAGCGCAAAACAAGTGGAAGACTTGGTCAAACTCGGCACACCTCAAATCAAATTTGTACATTATGCTTTTAAAGACTTGTGATTCTATTTATCGATTATGACAATAGGACACTTTTTATGATATAAATATGTTTTATGGAATTAAACCAGCAAAAATCTTTTTATCTCTTTAATCATGTTACATCGTCTCCATTTCACATTTGAGTAGAACATCTTAAATCCCCAGTAAGCTCTTCTAGCATTGCCTTATGAGTAGGGCCAAGCTCAAAATCCCCAAACAACTTAAAAGCCCCCAATTCGGAGTACTCATATCTCCACGGGATATCACTATCCCCAGGAGAAGCCGTCAAATCAATCTCCTCAATATGGCGAAGCGAATTTTAATAGACCCTTTGTGCACAATAGGGAGTTCCCAAAGAAAGACAGACGGACTTTCCATCCAAAGAGAACGTTGTTCCCCAACAAGTTGAATGTTAGCCAACCTCTCCAACAACGGCCAAACCCTCAATGATACATCACGTGGCATTCAATGCATACATCGCACGGCATCACATTGCATCGTATTTCACCACAAGTTGAGGTTTATGCATCCCCGCATACAACACATTGCATTCCATGCATCATTGGCATAGATTCAACATACTCTGTAATTGCAGGAATGTTGCTACCTCTCGGAGATCCTAGGAGCTCATATTCAGCAAACTTCTTTTCAAGCTATCCTAGCTTTCTTCGTTCAACTGTACAACTCTTTCCTTGCAATTGCCCCAAAGTCTAAACGCATCCTTTTGGCACTCGACAACCTTTTCCCATCTTGGGTCACCTCGTAGAGCGATCTCCTTGAGTGAACTCGTAGAGGGAGCTTAAATTGGGTTACTTCCCAAACTCACCAATTCCTTTAAGCATTTCCCCAAATACCATTTGATGTCTCCAACAAGTCTTCCCAATCCAAGCCTATCGTTCTTGTGGGCTACCATTTTTCAATTCAAGCCTATCGTTGTTGTGGGCTATCCGTTTTCAATTCAAGCCTATCGTTTCGTGGGCTTTCCATTTTCAATTCAAGCTTATCGTTGTTGTGAGCTATCCATTTGCAATTCAAGCCTATCGTTGCGGTGGGCCTTTCATTTTTCCGTTTAAGCCTATCGTTCTTGTGGGCTTTTCCATTTTCACTTTAAGCTTTGCTGTGGGCTTTCCCGTTCATTTAAGCCTATCGTTCTTTGTGGGCTATCCATTTTCAATTCAAGCCTATCATTCTTGTGGGCTATCCATTTTCGGTTCAAGCCTATCGTTCTTTGTGGGCTATCCGTTTTCAATTCAAGCCCATCGTTGTTGTGGGCCTTTTTCCATTTTTAATTCGAGCCTATCGTTCTTTGTGGGCCTTTCGGTTTTCAATTCAAGCCCATCATTGTTGTGGGCCTTTTTCCATTTTTCAATTCGAGCCTATCGTTGTTGTGGGCCTTTCAACTTTTAGTTCACGCCCATCATTGTTGTGGGCCTTTTCTCTTTTTCTGTTCAAGCCTGTCATTGTTGTAGGCTTTTAATCTCCGGTATCAAGCGGCCTTAGATGCCTCATCAAGGTATTATCCAAGCATACCGGCCTGTGAAGCCCCTTTACCCTCTCGGGGACAAACCCAACCGTCGCACTTCTTCCTCTAGGCAAGTCAAGTAAGTGCTCCAACCCGTCCAAAATGACTCCCTTTTATCTTTGTACGTTGTTTGTATACAAACAATGCACAAAAGAGGGGCAGTCGTAGGACCCTATTTTGTCCGGGTTGGACATACTAACCCCATTTGATATACCTTTTCGTCCATGCCATATACCTAATTGAACAGGTCCACAATGATCCCATACTTCCAAGGAATGGTCTACCCCAATCTGCACGAGATGGATACAATTGACACGGATGGGGGAGTTCAAAATTAATGACTTTTGCTACAAGTCCTTGAAGCGCCCCAAGACCAACACCAAGGGGGTTGACCGTTGACCGTTGACCTGCCGACACTTCGACCCATTGACCCCGAAGCTCGAAGCCCCAAAATCCCGGCTCGAAGCCTCGAAGCCTCGAAGCTCGAAGCCTCGAAGTCCCGGGCTCGAAGCCCCGAAGCTCGAAGCCCCGAAGCCTCGAAGCCTCGAAGCCCCATTGACCTGCTGATTTACCGACCTTCGACCCTTCGAGCCCCAAAGCCCCGGCTCGAAGCCCCGAAGCCTCGAAGCCTCGAAGCCCCGTTGACCTGCTGATTTCGACCTTCGACCCTTCAACCCTCGAAACCTCCGCCGACACTTCAACCCCCTCTGGCCTCGGCCCGGTGACCTCCGACCTTCGACCCTGACCCGACCCTCGGCCAAACCCCCGACCTCGACTCGCCCTCGACCTTCAACCCCCACTCGCCTCGAAGCCCCGCGCCGACACTCCGACCTTCGACCCTCGCCTTGACCCCGATGCCTTGACCTGCGAACCTTTGAACCTTGACCTACGACCCACGGACCCTCGAAGCCTGTCAACCTCCGACCTTCGACCCTTCAACCCGTTGACCGTTAACCTTCGACCTGCCGACACTTCGACCCGTTGACCGTTGACTTTTGCCCCACCAAAATTTCGACCCATCGCAGCCTTCGACCCTGCCGACATTCCGACCCTTAACGTCTAACTTTTGCTATTTGGCTCCTCTCGCCGTTCTGGCTTGCTCACGGGATGCATTTTATGTCTTAGCAAAGATACTTTTCAACGACCTATCGATCACATGTGCTAAAATACAAATTAAAAAAAAGGCAATCACGAGCCGTGCCGCGCGGACCACCCGACAAATCGCACAAGACCTGGATGAAAATAAGGGAATCAATAATACGGCATTAAATGCCGCAATTAATGACATCCGGCCAAAAATTTTCTCACGGCCCTTAAAACACAATCTGCTGTCCACGCAAAGAAAGATAACGCCTGAGTCCGCCCCTGTGCAAGAGAGTTGAGCGAAAACAAAAAGGAGAGGCGAGAAAAGGAAGAGGGGGATTCGTCCAATGAAAAAAGAGAGGAGGGTAAGTTTTTTCGTTGAAGAGAGCCATCAAAAAAAAAAAAGAGGAAGAGGGAACCCTCCATCATTCCAGGCGAGAAGGAAAGAAAGAAAAAAAACAGAGAGAGCCATCATCGTGGGAAAAAAAACCTGCAAACCCGAGAGAGCAAAAAAAAACAGAAAGAAGAAAAAAGGAGAGAAACTCAAAAACCATAAAAAAAGATCACTCTTCCACGCCTCCCCGATCGCCATCCTTTCGGATTAAACGCCCGGTCTTCTACTATCAAAATTACTCCTTCATCCTCTTTCTCTCCTATCTCACTCCAGCTCCTTTTTTTTTCTCAAAGAAAAAAAAAACACAAAAAAAGTCCCAACTTCAGCCTTTTTTTCTGGTATTCAAGAAGCAAAAAACATAACGAACACCAATCCCTTTCCAATCCCCTATTTCTCACGCCTACTCTTCTTATTTCCAGGTCATCAAAAAAACTCAAACCCAAAAATATACCACTCCACTCTTCAAATACCAAGAAATCCCCCTCACAAACCTCGCCGTCAGTCTTATTGGTTCTAAGCAAGTGATTATCAGCGCCGATAGGAGTTCAAACAGAAGATTGGTGTTGCAAGCTTCAAAGTCGGTTCAGCCCTATCTTTTCAATACTTTTTTCAGTTTATCTATATTTGGTGTAATTTTTGTTTTAGCATTTTTCTAATTTTCATTTTTTAGCTTATCTATATTTGATGTAATTGCTTTTCAACCTTTTTCATTGTATTTTCCTGCATTTCTTCCTATGTGTATGTTGTAATATGTAAAGTATAGTAAAAAAAAGGGAAAAAAAAAAAAAAAAAAAAGAGCAAAGGGAGAACATGAAAAAAAAAGAAAAAAAAAGAGTGATTTTCATTTTCTTTTGTGGGTGCCATAATCACACACTCCACGTTTTTATTTTCATGCATATGTTCCTAAATTGGCTTTAAGATTTTGGGTTCACAAAACAAAAAAAAAAAAAGAGGAAGAAAACCAAAGTTGGTACTTCAATTTCTAAAATAAAAAAAAAACAACAAACAAACAAACAAAAAAAAAACAAAACAAAACAAAAAAACAAACAAAAAAAAACAAAACGTTTTTTTAATAAAATGTTTTTTTAAAATCTCTTCAACAACATGTTTTGAAAATGTTTTCATAAAATGTTTTCCAAATGTCTTCCAACAAAAACAAAAAAACAAAAAAAAAACCAAAAAAAACAAAAAAAACAACAAAAACAACAAAAAAAATATAAAAAAAACAAACACAAAATGCATGTTCTAACCCAAACCAAAAAAAGGGGGGAAAAATAAACAAATATTTTTTAGGATTTCAATTTTCAAGAGCAAAGCCAAAAAACAAACCAATCCCTAGGATCTCATTATCCACTTCAAAAATCCAAAACCTTTAGGATTCCCTTTAGAAATTTAGGATAAATCCATTTTAACCATGACTTTAATAAATAACTTAGCCAAATAGAAACCATAAACTTTTTAACTTAGCCCATCATGGCGGGATAAATAAAATAAAACCTCCTCCTCCTAAATTAGATACCGAAAGGGCGCCGTAGGGGTGCTAATCCTTCCCTACACGTAACCAACTCCCGAACCCATCTCGATAAACGCAGACCATACACTTAAAACTACTCAAAGTAAAGGGTACCCAACTGTACCCCAAAAACGATTAGTGGCGACTCTAAAATTTCTCACCATTGGTTTAGTTTGAGCTCACCCCAAAAGGGCCCGGACGAAAACCGGTTCGGACGTGCCGACCCGGTTGAATGCGGGGAGCACACCGCTAGTCGAGGACTTGACGTTGAAGAAGGGATTTGGCCATCCTTACACAACCTGGTCGGGAACCTGGAGCCGTTCTCCTGATGAGCCCAGGGTGGCGAACCTGTATCTAGCGCTTCAACCCTCAAAGGCTAAACTTAGTGGACCGTGGATAGAGAAGCCAAGTGCCGCGGTGGGTTGAGAGGCGCAGAAACCCCTGACACACGATTCGGTGTTTGTGTCGTAAAGAGGGGTTGGTTGAAAGCGTAGATGGGGGGAGGGCGGGGGGGTGGAGGGGTCGTGGGGAAAACGGATGGAACCCCTTCGGAGTTGCGCGTGCCAACCCGGTTGAATGCGGGGAGCCGCCGCAGGCGAGGACTTAACATTGAAGAAGGATTTGAGCACACGATTCGGGAACGAATGTATTCGTGCTACGTAAAAGGACCGGATAGGGATTGGTTGAGAGGCGCAGAAACACCGTGACACAGATTCAGGGATGTATTGGTGCGACGTAAAGGAGAGGGGTTGGGGACGCGGAAGGTTCCATGGAGGAAAACGGATGGAACCCCTTTGGAGTTCAAACGTGCCGACCCGGTTAAATGCGGGGAGCACGCCGCTAGTCGAGGACTTGACATTGAAGAAGGGATTTGGCCATCCTTACACAAACTGGTCGGGAACCTGGAGCCGTTCTCCGATGAGCCCAGGTGGCAGTGGCGAAACCGGTCTACGTGCGCTTCAACCCTCAAAGGCTAAACTTAGCGGACCGTGGATAGAGAAGTTAAGTGCCGCAGTGGGTTGAGAGGCGCAGAAACCCGACCCCGTGACAAGTGGTATCGAGCCGAACCGGCCCGTATCCTGAAGACTCGCCGAGCACTCTCACGAGCGACGTGATCCCAAGGTGGGAGCTCACGAGAGGTGAGTCGACCGATAGTGTCTTGCACGCCTCACGTCCATAGAGTTGGAGTATCCAAAAGTGTGATACGAGTTGGGCAAGGGAGTACGAAGGAGCGCGTCGGAGCGATCTTGGAAGCCTCCTATCCTTTGGACATTGGGCGAGTGGGCGAGCATCTTGGTAAAGGTGTTGCAACTCGGGGAAGCGATGTCCAAGCGGTTGACATTGGGCGAGTGGGAGGGCGTCGAGGTAACGATGCCATCGCCTGCAGGGGAAGCGATGTCGACAAGCGCAACGAGGACGTTGCAAGGATTGGGTGGAGAAGAATGTCACGACCCGAGCGCGTGGTGCTGGCGGGACGTTTCTTAGTGGCACGATTCGGGAATGTATTCGTGCTACGTAAAGGAAAGGGGTTGGTTGAAAGCGTAGATGGTGCGCGGTGGACGGTTCCAGGCGGTTCGTGGAGGAAAACGGATGGAACCCCTTCGGAGTTCGGACGTGCCAACCCGGTTAAATGCGGGAAGCACGCCGCTAGTCGAGGACTTAACGTTGAAGAAGGGATTTGGCCATCCTTATACAAACTGGTCGGGAACTCGAGCCGTTCTCCTGATGAACCTAGTGGCAGGGCGAAACCGGTCTACGTGCGCTTCAACCCTCAAAGGCTAAACTTAGCGGACCGTGGATAGAGAAGCTAAGTGCCGTAGTGGGTTGAGAGGCGAGGGAAACCTGACCCCGTGACACCAGCTGCGAGTCTCTGAAGCGCGCTGCAGTTCTGCACTACGAGTTGTAGCTCCAACAGTGTAACTGGACACTGGACTGCACTGCACTGGACTATTTACATTGTAAACCATTATGCCTCTCCACATTTAAGTTAAGTTACAAAGTAAATAACAAAATACTCTCCATTTGGATTCAAAACAAGAAATACTAGAAAAATTAATTCCTACTCTTTCAAAATGTGAAAATTGGGATTTTGTGTAAAATCTCGGAAAAATCAGTTTTTCGTAGAGGTGAATTTTTGGAAAGTAGGGTTAGACATCTCAGAAAAATCCCCAAAAATCAGATTATCTTAGTTATGCTATGGGAACCCAATGCCGGGACTTTTTATTTCACGAAAACAACTCCTATGGGTATCTCCGTCCTTAGTTAAGGAATAAGGATCAACTGGTGACGACTGGCTACAGTTTTAAAGGGAGTGTTGTATACCTTAAGACCATGTTGGTGTTGGTATGTTGGTTTGAGGGATTGGGGCTTAGGCTCTATAACTTGTTGGGTTCTCACCATGATGCACCAATGGTGCTATGTGGTTGACGTGGCAGGCATATGCACCGATGGCAGGCCTGTGTGGTGACTATGGCCAGGCATATTGCGTTGTGGACAAGCTAAGGCCTCAGTTGAGCTGTTGAGCTCATGGAGCTAAGGCAAAGTGTCCTGAGCTGGGATCCTATGGAGGATCGTGGACAAGCTGTCCTGTGTGGGTAGGCTGGGTCCTGATGTTTGTTTGCAGGCTGAGTCCTGATGATTGTGCACACTACACAGTGCATGAGTACACAGAGCATGTAGTATAGACTTTTATGTTTGCATGATGTGGAGTGTTGGGGTCACCTACTGAGCTTGTCGCTCACCCCTACTTGTTGTTTACCTTTTTCAGGTGTGACCCGAGACTAGTGGAGGACTTTCTTCCAGGAGGACGCCCACTACTCTGATGTATGATATAGTATTATATTCTGTATTGTTTTATGTGATATCCCGGACATGGGTCCGTAACAGTTGTATTTACATATTATTTGTGATGTGATGTCTGTATGACTGTTTGACTCATTGTATGCATGATGATATATGAGAAAGTATAGGATTACGCTTGATGTATGACTGTATAGGGTTGCATATTTGAGACAGCACCCGCGGTGTAGTCTCCATTGGTGCTAGTCACCAACCCCTTGACCTATCGGGTGCGGGCAAAGGGAAGTCATGTACCCAGTTCCGGGTTCCCTGGAATTCAGGGGCATGACATGGTGGGACTCTGTAAGGGTAGTTTGCGGAAGTCAGCTTATATAGGAAGAATTTATTGGGCTCTTCCATGCAGAATATTTTCCCCGGTTAGTGCAGAAGGCAAAGCGGAGGGATTACTACACACTAGAACAAGGTAACAAGTCTGTGGCCGAATACGTGAAGGAATTAGCTGAATTGGGCCATTATGCTCCTGTGGCTGGAAGAGATGAGGAAAATAGAGCTCAAGATTTTATTGATGGGCTAAGACTGGCATTACGGAAGGGAATAAATATGCTGGAATTGGCCACTTTCAAAGAGGCGGTTAGCAAAGCAACAATTGTGGAAAAGGATCTAGATAGGATCAAATTCCAGCAAGGGTCAAAGAAGTTCCTATAATAGTAGATCCCTTCAAATGACACAATACTTAAGGTCGAAAGACGTAAGAAAATCTTGACTCTCTCATTCTTCGAAATCCATCGGCGAGATACCTTGAAAAGACACTTATTGCTGAAAGTCTTGTCTATACAATCTCTTTGGCACAACTCTCAATGAAGCTCTCTTCTCTAGCAGCGGCCAAAGGTGTATGTATCCATTAGATAATATAGATCTCTCCCCAGAACGAGCCAAAAGTAACTCTCTCCCGTAAAGTTCTCGAATCTTATTCCACCGACCGACCGAATGGATGGTACAAAGTCCTCCAGTGTTTCATACTTTTAGAGAACTGCCGGTTATCAAAGAGACGAGAAGAGATGTTAAGTAGAAGGTCGTTACGTGAATAAGAACTTAACAGAATAGAATAACATTCTAAAAAGAGAAGTACTCTCTCTCTCTCTCTCTTAGAGAGTGGAATGGAAGTGCTCTCTTTCTCTCTTAGAGAGAGAGGAAGCAGCACTAGCAAAAGCATTCTATAGTAACAATGTCATAAAATCCAATAAGAATGTGCAACGGTTTTTATTCATCTCTCAAATCAACTGAGACATAAGCAACTTGGAAAGTCATGAGAACAGCGATAGGCCCCAATTCCACCACTACTAATTTTAGTACACTTCAGAAGGAGATCTTTCTTTCTCGAGTAACAATCGAATGAAATTGATTCGGACCACTAACTCTTCTATCTACTGTCAGGGACACTTTTTGGCCTTAAGAAGAGGTGCTTCGGCTTTCAGCTTGTTGTGGTATGACTTGGCTAACTACAAGAGCAAATACCGGATATGAATTCAATTATGGAGCTGCCTCACAAGAGATACCAATTCATACTCGCTAGTAACCGTTCACGATAGAGATAGCGTACACGTCTTCAAATATCAGATTATATGATTTCCTTTTCCATCAGCCTAACCCCTAGGGATCAACACACAGATTCGAGGGAGAACACATAACCTTGAAAGTGCCTCTACAACAAGAGAGTAAATGCGTGGTATGAGCGCGGAATGGAATACAATATTCTTTTAATGTATTCTCATGATAGGAGAGTGGCATAGAGATGTCCACACAAAGGCTGCTTTCGACCTTCACATGTGTATAAAGCAATGATATAACATTGCATAGCGAACACTCTGGAGAGAAAGAGTAGTCAATAAGGGTGCACATGCATATCTCTAGATGGAGAAAGTCTTCTTACTATGGTTGGACACAACAGGACAAACAAGCACGAGCGAAGGCCGTATTTTACGACTGGATTAGGAATCGCTACATAGACATACAATGTGAAGCATGCTTGCAAGGTGGTTATGCAATGAGAGCCATCCCTCCCCGCTTAGATATATATATATATATATATATATAAAAGACAGAAGACACTCACAGGGGGATTTGTAGGTAGCGAATAAGAATGGGGCCATATACTTTAAGAAGATTTGTATAGATATGAGTAGCAGTCGAAGTGATGGGAAGTGCATTAGTACGAGAAAATTATACACCTTGCGGTGCTTACACCTCTTGCCTATTTAAGTGATGCTCGAAAACCACGTTCGAGAACTTATATAGAGAAGGATTTCCCGCGACAGTAATTCTCTTCCATACCAACTTAGCTACTTGGTCTGTGATTGGCATCACAACCGATACACCATGGGTTGGCCCAACCTAGTCCTTTTATACTAGGGGTGGCTCCTCACAATTCTCCCTTGAACACCTATGGTAGATAGGAACTGAACTATCTCATGACGTTCTAAACCCAACTCACATACCACTTTAATCAGCGAACAACTGAACACTTGGGACCTTCTTCAACCCTAGATTGTGATGAGTTGACATCGAGGTGCCAAACAACTCCTTCAATAAGAGCTCTTAGGATTTATCAGCCAGTTATCCCTGGCATACCTTTGATCCGTTGAGCGAGAGCCCTTCCACACGGTAATTCCGGATCACTATGGCCAACATTCATCTCTGTTCGGCCTATCACGCCTCATAGTTAGGTAGGCTTCTACCATTACGCTCACGAGCATAATCTTTTTGCTTGAGCCTACTTTCGCACACCTTCGTTACTCTTTAGGAGGCATCCGACTAGATAAACTACCCACTTTGAAGTGTCTCGGCAGAATGTGCTCGATTAGGTATCTTTAGAAGAAATAGTGGTCTTTCAGGGTGGGTCCACCTCTCACATATCCTACACATTCGATCTTTGTTGTCACTTTGAAGCCATAGTTAAGTTGCACAAGGTCTTACCATCTAACCTTTGGTACTCTGCATCTTCACAGAGAATTCAATTTCACCGGGTCCATATAGGAGACAGCAGGGCAGTTGTTACACCATTCGTGCAGGTCGCTACTTATGCAACAAGGAATTTTGCTACCTTAGGACAGCTAGAGTTATTACTGCCGTTTACCAGGGCTTCAAATCAAAGCTTTTTACACTTCTCTTTCCGACCTTCCAGCACTGGACAGGTGTCAGACTATATCTATTGTGTTACCACTGTGCAGAGTCTTGTGTTTTTAATAAACAGTCGCTACCCCCTTATATGTGCCACTTTCCAAATCTATGGATAGAGAGCACCATTTCTCCCGAAGTTATAGGGTCATTTTGCCGAGTTCCTTCTATATGGTTCTCTCAAGTGCCCTTGTCTATTTGACTTGTGCACTTGTTTCGGCTTGGGGTACGGTCAGTTCACTTGGATGATTGCCCTCCCAATTCAAAGTTTTTTCTAGGAAGCCTAATAGAGAGTGTACTGCTGGCTCAACAGGACTATCAGACTCTTATCTTAAGGGTACGCTCTTCCCGAATCTCATAAAAAGACAAAAGGGCCCAAAGAAAAGGCACTGAAATAAGAAAGGCTTGTAAACTCATTAAAGAATGACACGTTTACAAAGATGAAAGCGCTTCGACAAAAGGTTTTGTCTATCACCCAACACTAGAAGTCACTACTCTAACCATCCAACTTGCTTTACCGAACCTTGATGGAAGCCCGCAAGCTGAGTCACTCTTTATTGCTTTGCTGACTTTGAATCGATTGGTTAGAGAGTTAGGGGTCCCTTATAGAAGTGAAACAAACTCGGCCTGATCATCCTTACGTCACACAAGAAAGGCATGGTTGTATTGTAGTCAAGCGACTTTGTCACGTTTGTGTACCCATCGTGCAACCCTTTCTGGTTGTGCCTTAGGGACCGATTCACTTTGTTATCTATGTCAGCATTCTCACTTCTTTAGTTTCCATGCGTTGAAACCAAAACTCTTCCCCAATAAAAAGAACATCCCGCTACTTATACAAGCCGCTTTCAAGGTATCGTCGCTCAGGTGAATCACTTGAGCCTAACATTTGAGGTGCCCAAGCTAGACCAGTGAGTTATTATGCTGTCTTCAAAGGATGGCTGCTTGCAAGCCCACCTCTTGGTTGTCATCACTCAAAAATGGTGCCTTCTCCACTAAGAGATTGCTTTGGGACCTTAGTGTACGATCTGGGTTATTTCCCTCTCGACAACAAAAATTTTTTCTAGACAATAAAATTGTTTTTCTTTTAAAAGCACAAAAGATTCAAAAGCAAGTTTTTCTTTACTTAAGCAAAAAATAATAATAATTAGTTTTTCTTTAATGTTCTTATTAGGATCCACAGATTTTTCTTTAAAGTTATTATTAGGATCTTTCCTTTAGATTCCTAGTGTAATTGGACTTGACTCAATTTTAACAAATAACGTAGAATAATAAAATAAGTAGAAACTATAGGTCCTAACCAACCATAGATAAGCAAAACCAAAGAAGGCGGATAAAACGAAAAGAAACCACCTCTTCTAAAATAGGTACCGAAAGGGCATTATATGGGTATTAATTTTTTCCTATATGTAACTAACTCCCTAACATGTTTCTACTAACGTAGACCACATCTAGCTACTCAAGGTAGAAGGGTACTCAACTGTACCCCGAAAGCGGTTAGTGGTGACTCCAATAGTTTTTCTCATCATTTGGTTTCAGTTGAGCCCACTCCAAATAGGCTCGGACGAAAACTGATGATGACCCTTAAGAATATGCTTAATTAATTCTCAATGTTTCAATACCGGATTCGATTGATATCTACTAACAATTCCCATCGCATAACAAATATCCGGTCTCGTATATAACATAACATACATTAGACTATCAACTGCCGAAGCATAGGGTATCTTTTGCATGTTATCAATCGCTCCTTGTGTCTTAGGGGGCATTTCCTTAGACAGCGTAATTTCATTTCTCATGGGTTGTTGACCCTTTTTCAAATTTATCAATCTCTTCTTTTTCATTTCACAAAAGCTAATACGAGCTCGGTCAAAAACGAGTGATGACAAACATCACACAAGAAAATGAAAAACAAAACCAAACACACATATATACATGCTTAGTCCAATTTTCACACATTCGGCTAAAGTTCACAAGAATCGACGGGTTCCCGGCAACGGTGCCAATTTGATAAGACATTTTTGTCGCACTAACACTCTCAAAATAATTTTTATAAACCTAACTAACCTGTAGAAGGATAAGTCAAGATCGATCCTACAGAGACACGACTGAAAATCTATAACTTAATTATGCTCATATTGTCTAAGCAAATAATGATAGAGAAATTAAATAAATAAATAAAAATGATAAAATAAAATAAATAAAACAAAACAATCCTAGAGAAAAGTAAAAATAAGGAAATAAAGATCTAGGGGCTGAGGTTTACTTCAATTTCCAATTCCAAATTATAAGGTTTGATTAATTATTTATATTAATTCTCTAACATGTGAAGGTAGCCAATTCTAATGTAACTGCCAACTGCTTTCGCGTGAATAGCAGCGTGCCTAACCCTAGCAGCGGCCTACTCTCGTGATCCGCTAAAATAGGATTAAACCCATTGATAGGTGATCAACCATGATTACTCCTAGGATCACGAGCTACTCTCGTGACATGCAAATCCTAGGACTCATTCTATAGTTCCGATAATCAAGGTTCACCTTTCGTTTCTTCCCCTAATTATCCAAGACATGTAAAAGGTTCACGACGTTTGAACATGGATTCAATTAATAAAATGAAATTGTTTATGCAATAGAGATAAGAAATAATAAATTAAGAGTCATGCAATCAAGAAATTGGAATTGGGCTACCCCCAATCCCTAGGAAGAACGGATTACCTCATGAGAAATTGAATAAACATATTTATATATAAAATCATGAAATTGGAATTACAAAGAGAGAAAAGAAGATGAACCAACATATCACGAAGGCATACAAACGATCCTCTTTTAAAACCAATGTGTTTTCTATCCAAAATCACATAAAAGGTCTCCAAAATCAAAAGAGAAATCTAAAATTAAAACTAGGGTTCTTGCACCGTCAAGGACGGCTCCCCAATGGTTTAGAATCCCTAACTCTAACCTAAACATGACCCTTATATACTCCCCCAAGAGTTACTTTAAAATAATTAATAAAAATACATAAAATAAAAAGAAAAGAGAAAATGTCGTCGACACGGGCCATGGCTATAGGCTATGGTGATGATACACTGGATATTTGTGAAGGCTGGTGGCGATTTATTATATGGCCATGGCGAGTTCTTCGACAGGAACAATGAATGACGCTTGTTGTGGGTAAAAATAAACTATTATGGTTGAAATAAATGTTTAGGTTTTTGATTTTTATAAAAATATAGTACCCCTATTATAAAAATAAATGAATAAATGTTCTCAAGCAATCAAGCTAATTTTGTTTCCTTCAGGGTCACCAAATTCCATTCAAAGCCTAATATAAGTTGTCTTAAAAAAATTAGAAGTGTATCTCTAGAATCAGCTGGGAAGAAGTTGTGAGAGGGTAAATATAAAATTAAATTTTATATTGGAAAGTACAACAAGCTTCAGGTCCCCTGATTATCAATCTTTGAACTCTAGTTACAGGGGCTTTCGTGAACATAATGAGGGGAGATGGGTGTAGTGACTTTAGAAACTCCCTCTTAAAAACAAGTCTACCTTGTCATGAATAAGGGATGTTGGTGATGACATTAATTTATATAGATTTTTCACATGTGTCTTTCCCCTATTTGCATTCATTTTTCATAGTGTTTTGAGTATTTTTATTATGATTGAGTGTTAAATCATGTTGTTTGTCATGTTTTAGTGTTTTGTAGAGTTGCGTTGTGTTTTGGGTGTATTTTGCAAGCAAACGGGAAAAAACCGGGCGAATGGAAGTATAATACAAATTTGGACAAAGAATGTCGTTGTGACAGGACTTTTTGTCTTCGTCATGACACAGAAGGAAATATATTTCGTCGCGACATAGAAGAAAATACTTTTTGTCGTGACAAGGTCTTTTGCCTTCGTCGCGACAGCGTCGACTTTTACCCCATTTTGTATTTTTTCTATTTTATTTTATTTGTCATATTTAGGGGGGACTATATAAGGAACAAGTATATGATGTTGTTAGGGATTCTGGACCCTAAGGGAGCCCTCCTTGATGGCTAAGAACCCTAGGTTTGGTTTCTTAGATTTCTCTTTGGTTTTGGGTGATTTTCATGTAATCTTGATTCAAAAACACCTTGGTATTGGATGGGGGATTGATTGTATGCCCTCGTGACAGGTTGATTGTCATTTCTTCTCCTCTTTTAATCCCAAATTTCTAATTTAATTGATATAAATATGTTTCTTCATCATTTCATGGAATAATCCCTTTTTCCTAGGGATTGGGAGTAGCCCAATCCCAATATCTTAATTGTATGAATTTGTTTGATTGTTTCTTCCATCTATCATGAATGATTTTATTTTACTGATTGAATTCATGTTGTGGCCATCGCGAACCTACTGCATGTTTTAGATAATTGAATGAAGAATTGAAAAATGAAATTTAATTATCGGAACCCGTAAAATGAAACCTAGGACTTGTGAGTCACAAGAGTAGTCCTTGATCCTAGGAGGATCCATGGTTGATCACCCCTCAATGGGTTTGGCCTTATTTTAGTGAGTCACGAGAGTAGGTCGTTGTTAAGGCTAAGCATGCCGTTATTTACGCGAAAGCGATTGACGGTTACTTTAGGATCAATCACCTTCAGATGATTAGAGACCATAAGAATAATCAATCAAACCATATGATTAGGAATTGGAAATTGTGGTGAATCTCAACCCTAGAATTCTATTATCTTATTTTCTATTTTCTCTAGGATTTCTTTTATTTTATTTAATTAATTTATTTTATTTTATTTCATCACATTGTTTGCTTAGACAATAGGAACACAACTAGGTTAGAGATTTCAAATCGTGTCTCTGTGGATCGACCCTTACTTCCCTTCTACAAGGTTAGTTAGGTTTTATAAATATTATTTTGATAGCGTTAGCGCGACAAAACGCTGTATCAGTTGGGCATAGATTAAATATTAAAGTTAAAACAATAACAACAGATTAGACAAAAACATGAGTCCAATACATTAAAGCATCAGTTTTAAAAATACAAAGTTCCAATACATTGAAAAATCAAAGTCTACCCTGTCAAGTCCCACAACAAGAGAGTTTATAAATGTTTTTTTTTTGAATCTAGACAATTTTCTTTTGACGTTCTTTCCAATATTGTTGCTGGAATTCAAACATCCCACTTATGTCAAGTATCATTATTCTCTCCTCGCGATCCAATTCTTGCAAATGAAGCTTCCTCTTTTCCATATTTATTTTCTCTTCCAAATTCAACTTTTGCAATTAGAACTTTTCTTTCTCCAAGCAAAGAAACTCTTCACATTGAACACGTGCTTCCTCAAGACTTTCCATTTTCTTCCTCAAGAACTCCATAGCTTCTTCGGAGGGACCCTCTTTCCTCTTTCTTTTAGCTTTCCTACCTATTGTTCTCTCAAAGTCTATATTGTTACCATATGACTCATTGTCCAATTCACCTTCATTTAGCGAATTAAGAGTGTGAGTCACATTATCCGATGTCACTACCGAGCTTTTTCTTTCTTTACCTTTGGCGCCATGATACAACCATTTTTGTTCTCCTTTCAACATTTTCCAACAATGTTCATATTGAAAAGTTGTTTGGTTTTGTGAGAGATATAATACCTTAACCTTTTGAACCTAAAAAACCATTACAAATACACAAATAATTATTATTTTGAATGTAATAATAAAATATAGTGTTCTAGCTTTTAATGTAATTAATACCTTATCATGCTCGCTAGTGTCACTTTGGTTAAGATGTTCACTTTGATTATGGCACGGAATAAACTTGGTAACAACTTTTTTTAATAACCGACCACCTATTCATTAGGGAGGCACAACTTCATTCGGAAGGGAAATCCTTATATTGATGGTAATTTGTGTAAACTCTTTCTCAAAATTGGTGCTATTTTTGGTCAGTCCCTTGCAATTGCATCCATGCCTATATATAGCCACGATGATACCAACACCTTGTCTAGTGTGGACGCCTTTGTAATTTTCTAGTGTGGACCACATCAACGTAGGGTTGAGGGTAACCAATGAAAGCTGGAATTTCTTGTGATTGACTCAAAAATGAGTTTTCCATGGTAATATCTCCTTCTAAAAGATTCACAAATGATATATCATGTTGTCATTCAAAATCCATCCTAAAAACAAATGAAGCAATCCATAGTGTTTGAAAGCCACATTATTATTCCAAGTCTTTGCAAGTAAACAAAAGATAGAAGGTTCCTAAAATAGGTACAAATATATGCATATTGAAAGCCACAATGTTTGAAAGCGTTCACATATTGAAATCCACAACATTTGC
Source organism: Taxillus chinensis (assembly GCA_023512835.1). Classification (NCBI taxonomy): domain Eukaryota; kingdom Viridiplantae; phylum Streptophyta; class Magnoliopsida; order Santalales; family Loranthaceae; genus Taxillus; species Taxillus chinensis. The sequence continues at coordinate 26,195,299 of CM042085.1, read as the reverse complement.
ATATTTGATAGATAAAACATATGTAAGCACATTGACCTCCTGTGAAGGTACAAAAAAGGAAAAAAATACAAACTAGAGCAAAAAAAGTCATGGGGCTAAGAGATTCACTTGGGTCACACATGAAAGCAAACATAATTACATAATGATTTTATCACTGTTTAGAGATATAAATTTGCTTTTCACTCAATCAAGCGATTAAATTCAAAATTAAATTCACTTATACATTTTAATATAAATTCTGATTTCTGAATTTCACTCGGAGATTAAAAAATCACTTATGTAATTTAATCACTTGGGTTTAAATTCACCCAAAAATATAAATTCCCTATGAATTGAGTAAAAGGCAGATTTATTCGAAATTCTCTACATCTAATAGAAACCAAAATAAAACCTAGGTGATTAAATTCAAATTCACGGGAAGATGGTAAACCCAATAGTTTAAACCTAGAAATTTTGTCAAAATCAACCATCAAAAACACAAAATCCACAATACCTAAACCAAGAGATAAACACCAATAATTTTAATATAAAAATATAAACGTAGAGTTTAAACCCAAAACGAATAATATTTAAATCCCTACCTTGATCAAAATGACGAACTCGATGAACAGTGAGAGTTGGTGTTGTAAGACTCCACCGACGATGATGGTGAGAAACTCAACAAATGGTGATGGTGCCAATTGAACCCAACTCACCTATCTTGTGAAGATAAATGGGACTTAGCAAAAAAAATAAAAATAAAATATTTTTTTAATAAATAAAGAGTAAATAGTATTTGATTAAATTTAAAGAGTAATTATATATTTTATTAAAAATTTGATTAAAATGAAGAATTAAAAAAGTATAAATTTTAAACTTTTTTATTAAAATAACTATAAAATTAGCAAAAATATAGATATAAACAGCGATCTAATATTAATATAAAGGGACCTCAAACTCATCTCATTCATGATTAATATAGTCCTATTTTTTTTCGTATTTACGTAGTAATTAGCAGCGTAGCTACGGAACCTATTTTTAATAATAATAATAATAATAATAATCATACATGTAAAATAGTGGAGCCTGTCGCGAGAGAAAGCAAGAACGGTGGTTCGCTGTTCGCGGGTAAAGGATCTCTCGCCGTCAATCTCAACATCACCCAAAACCCTGCCCGCTCCAACCTCTGTCTGCGGTTTCCGTGGTATTTCACGAACTGGGTATCTATCTATTTCTGTGTTCTCTTGTCTTGTTCCTTGTTTTTGTTCTTTATTCTTTGTTTTTTTTTTTGTTTTTAAGGAAAGCTGGTATTCCTACAGTACTAGATTGGGATTTCTTTTAGTTTGTTTCCAAATAAACGACGTTGCTTGGCTCTTCATTCACGAACAGTTTTTTTTCTATTGTTTTGTTCTTTGTTTGTTTGTATTCTTTTTTTCCAGGAAACTTAGTATTTTTATAGTTCTGATTCTGATATTTTCGAGGATTCGCGAGCTGGGTGTTAATCTATTTGAATATTTCTATTGTTTTGCTCTTCTTCTTCTTTTTTTTTTTTTTGAAGGTGGGGGGGATTGTGTTTTTTTAGTTTCACGAATTGGGTATTAATCTATTTGTATATTTCTCTTGTTTGTTCGCTGTTTTTATTTATTTATTTATTTTCTTTTCTCAGGGAAATTTAATATTTTTATTTTTATTTTGGTTAGGAAATTATTGGAACTGTTTTGAACATTGTACTGGAAAGTTCAAGTGACGACGATGAGGTCTGCTAAGGGCCATCGGGAGGAGGAAGAAGATGAGGAAGATGAGTTCGGCCTTAAAATAGAGGGACGTTCCAATAATAGAGGTATTTTCTTACATATACACCCATTTTATTTAGTGGGGGCTTATGTGATCCCACATGCCCAATAAATGAAGTGGTGAGCTTATATATTCTTTATAGGAAATTTGCAAACTTTTATACTGTTTCTGGTTCAAATTCTAGGTTTCAATTCAATAATGAGTAGATGAAAATACTGTTTCCTGTACTAGCAACAGGGATATATGGTGATTACTCAGGGTATCATAGAGCTTCCAGTGCTTTGAACCTTAACAATAATATTTTTTAAAAATATTTTTTACTTGTTTTTTGTCATTTTGTTTTGTTCTAGTTTTAATGGATATGTGTTTTGTTAACTAACGGAAGATTCAGTCCTAAAAGCAGAACTGAAGAGCAATGATCAGAAGCGCTCCAAGCACTCCGTCACAGAGCAGCGCAGAAGGATCAAGATTAATGAGAGGCAATTTTAACCATCCTAATATTCATTGTGCTCATTTGCCTAGCTGCCTTCTTGTGCTTGTGTTACAATATTAAGTTATTCTTATTTTTTAGTTAAGTGTTGGATGAATTTGTTTTATGTTGATGGTGGAACATTGTCACTTTGGTACATTTTAGAGCCAATAGAACTTAATCCTAATATTTGAGTCTAAATCAATTGTAGTTTTAGAACCAATAGAACTCAATCCTTGGTACTTATTGTAAGCCCACTTTAATAGCCATTACCAATTGCTGTTAATGTTTATTAATCCGAGATTATGAACCACTGGTTTAAACAATGAGGCTATATGATCATTGTCCTTTCAATTGTCAAAAAGTCCATACTTTTATAATCATCTTGTTTAATTGGGTTAAAACTTAAAACTGTAGGACAACTCTGATGTGTTAAAAGTGCTGCAGTAGGATGTTTTCATTCACTGACTTTAACAATGAGGCTATATAATCTTTGGCCTTGAAATGATCGTAAAGTCCATTTTTATATGGCTGTTTTTTTTTTAAAAAAAATTGTAAATACTATAGGATGACTTGATGTGTAAAATTTGCTGCAATATGATGCTTTCATTCACTAGGAAGTAGAAAAACATCAATTCTTACAGTGTTAAGGCTTTTAACAATGGATGACACTCACGGAAGAGAAGTATTGAGATATTTGGAAACTTTGGTATGCTGTGCTGGGTACCAGTTATATATTACCTCTTTGGATTACCAGAAATCCAAATTTAAGCATTAACCGGAACAACATCAATCCTTGTTTTCAGATTTCAGAGATTGAGAGATCTCATACCCCATGGTGATCAAAAGAGAGATACAGCATCATTTTTAGGAGAGGTAAGGTACTTCTATTAAAAAGTCTTATGGTTGAATTGACTGACTGTTTTCTAAATATGAATTACTTATGCAGGTGATTGAGTATGTTCAATATTTACAGGAAGAGGTACAAAAGTATGAGGGTTCATACCAAGGGTGGAACTCAGAACCCATGAAGTTGATGCCATGGGTGTGTTTCATACTTGGCCTTATGCAATTTCAGTGCAAAGTTCTGCACACTTACCCAATTGTTGATGACAATTTGTGTTTCTTGTACCATTGTAACACTGTAACAGTCGCCTTTAGGTTCTGTATGACCTTTTGTAATTATATAAATTCTGGAGAATTTCTGATCTCTAATATGAAGTTAAGCACCAAATGACCCTAAGATCCATGTCTAGATGCTAATATGAGTTCATTTTTAATTTTGAATTTTTTTTTGTAATTTTAATATTGCAATCTGGCTGAAAAAAATATTTACTAAGATAGGACAATCAACAACTGTTAACTATAATATGAACCTGTATTTGTACTATTGCCATTATTTATTTATTTGATATATATTTTATTAATTGTGTTCTTCCAACTTGATTGTAATACTCATTTTTTGGGTAGGTGTACATGATAAACATTTTGTAGTTATAAGCGTGATGCAACTATAAATGATGTCTACCTTTTTGGATTTTATATTTATAAAGAATCATCTAGTCAAAATTGTCTGAGTCAAAGCATTCACATGACTGCCTTTGTACTTCTCATTGAAGTCTTTTGCCTTCATATATGTAAATGTTTATTGTTGATCAGCAAATATATTTGATTTTTAGTAAAACATTTAGCATATCTTGGGTTTAAAACTTTTACTGCCTTCTCTTTCTTCCTCTAAAATTGGTCTTTTTTTGCTTATCTCTCCTGCTTAAATAGAGAAACAGTCATTGGCGTGTTCAAAGTTTTGTTGATCACTCCCAAGCCGTCAAGAATGGTTCTGATCCTGTTTCTGGGAAGTACGACGATAATAATATCTCCATTAACCCTGCAATGCTTGCAAATGTACAGAATTCTGCAGAATTGGATCTGAGCAGAGACACTGCCTGCCAAATGCTGGACCAGCAACCTGAGATGGTTAACAAGGCGATACCCATCCCCATAAATTTGCAGTCTAGTATGCCTGTAAATTCTATTCAAAGGCCTGCTTCTGATGCACAGTCAACTGAATCCATCTTAAATAGAGATACATTAGGTCAGCAGAAGGATCTTGTGATTGAAGGGGGCACAATCAGTATCTCAAGTGCTTACTCTCAAGGGTAAGAATTTATGGGTGTAATTGTTATTATTATTATTATTATTTAAAAACTTAAAATGTGCTATACTTTAATAATTATTATTGCTATAATAACCATTTAAGTTGCTCATAGCAATCTTTAAAAATTGGACATTTCCATCTTTGCCCTTCATAACTTACTTGGAATTCTCCATTGTAATTGAACTGTGGTTTATATTAGTTCTGAGGCATTCCTTTACCTCAGCACAATGTTCATCTATTGCATGTTGTATTCATTGTGATAGTGCAAAATAAAATCATGTCATTTATAATATATATCAATTCGTGAATCTGAATGATTTTGTGAAGTACTTGCCTTTGAATTTGCTTCCATGCTGGTATGTATTTTAATTTATGCTTTGATTCCCAGAGGTGAAATTCTATTGACAGCTTAGTTAAATAAAAAAGCAAAGTTACACTTAAATAGTTAAACATGATAAAGTCAGTACTATTTACCCTTGAGAAGTTTGTTTGTTGTTTTTTTTTTTTTTTTGAAGCTGCCCATCGGCTATTGTCATTTTTTAGTGGCAATTTCTGTAGCGATGAATATCTAATTGCTAACAAAATGGGAATGTCTTCCCAAACAGGTTATTAAGTACTCTGACACAGGCCCTGCAAAGTGCTGGCATAGATCTGTCACAGGCAAACATGTCAGTGCAGATTGATCTTGGCAAGCGAGCAAATATCTTCCATGCGAATATTTTCCCCGGTTAGTGCAGAAGGCAAAGCGGAGGGATTACTACACACTAGAACAAGGTAACAAGTCTGTGGCCGAATACGTGAAGGAATTAGCTGAATTGGGCCATTATGCTCCTGTGGCTGGAAGAGATGAGGAAAATAGAGCTCAAGATTTTATTGATGGGCTAAGACTGGCATTACGGAAGGGAATAAATATGCTGGAATTGGCCACTTTCAAAGAGGCGGTTAGCAAAGCAACAATTGTGGAAAAGGATCTAGATAGGATCAAATTCCAGAAGCAGGTCAAAGAAGTTCCTATAATAGTAGATCCCTTCAAATGACACAATACTTAAGGTCGAAAGACGTAAGAAAATCTTGACTCTCTCATTCTTCGAAATCCATCGGCGAGATACCTTGAAAAGACACTTATTGCTGAAAGTCTTGTCTATACAATCTCTTTGGCACAACTCTCAATGAAGCTCTCTTCTCTAGCAGCGGCCAAAGGTGTATGTATCCATTAGATAATATAGATCTCTCCCCAGAACGAGCCAAAAGTAACTCTCTCCCGTAAAGTTCTCGAATCTTATTCCACCGACCGACCGAATGGATGGTACAAAGTCCTCCAGTGTTTCATACTTTTAGAGAACTGCCAGCTATCAAAGAGACGAGAAGAGATGTTAAGTAGAAGGTCATTACGCGAATAAGAACTTAACAGAATAGAATAACATTCTAAAAAGAGAAGTACTCTCTCTCTCTCTCTCTTAGAGAGTGGAATGGAAGTGCTCTCTTTCTCTCTTAGAGAGAGAGGAAGCAGCACTAGCAAAAGCATTCTATAGTAACAATGTCATAAAATCCAATAAGAATGTGCAACGGTTTTTATTCATCTCTCAAATCAACTGAGACATAAGCAACTTGGAAAGTCATGAGAACAGCGATAGGCCCCAATTCCACCACTACTAATTTTAGTACACTTCAGAAGGAGATCTTTCTTTCTCGAGTAACAATCGAATGAAATTGATTCGGACCACTAACTCTTCTATCTACTGTCAGGGACACTTTTTGGCCTTAAGAAGAGGTGCTTCGGCTTTCAGCTTGTTGTGGTATGACTTGGCTAACTACAAGAGCAAATACCGGATATGAATTCAATTATGGAGCTGCCTCACAAGAGATACCAATTCATACTCGCTAGTAACCGTTCACGATAGAGATAGCGTACACGTCTTCAAATATCAGATTATATGATTTCCTTTTCCAGCAGCCTAACCCCTAGGGATCAACACAGCAGATTCGAGGGAGAACACATAACCTTGAAAGTGCCTCTACAACAAGAGAGTAAATGCGTGGTATGAGCGCGGAATGGAATACAATATTCTTTTAATGTATTCTCATGATAGGAGAGTGGCATAGAGATGTCCACACAAAGGCTGCTTTCGACCTTCACATGTGTATAAAGCAATGATATAACATTGCATAGCGAACACTCTGGAGAGAAAGAGTAGTCAATAAGGGTGCACATGCATATCTCTAGATGGAGAAAGTCTTCTTACTATGGTTGGACACGACAGACAAACAAGCACGAGCGAAGGCCGTATTTTACGACTGGATTAGGAATCGCTACATAGACATACAATGTGAAGCATGCTTGCAAGGTGGTTATGCAATGAGAGCCATCCCTCCCCGCTTAGATATATATATATATATATATATATATATAAGACAAAAGACACTCACAGGTGGATTTGTAGGTAGCGAATAAGAATGGGGCCATATACTTTAAGAAGATTTGTATAGATATGAGTAGCGATCGAAGTGATGGGAAGTACATTAGTACGAGAAAATTATACACCTTGCGGTGCTTACACCTCTTGCCTATTTAAGTGATGCTCGAAAACCACGTTCAAGAACTTATATAGAGAAGGATTTCCCGCGACAATAATTCTCTTCCATACCAACTTAACTACTTGGTCCCTGATTGGCATCACAACCGGTACACCATGGGTTGGCCCAACCTAGTCCTTTTATACTAGGGGTGGCTCCTCGCAATTCTCCCTTGAACACCTATGGTAGATAGGAACCGAACTATCTCATGACGTTCTAAACCCAACTCACATACCACTTTAATCGGCAAACAACCGAACACTTGGGACCTTCTTCAACCCTAGATTGTGATGAGTTGACATCGAGGTGCCAAACAACTCCTTCAATAAGAGCTCTTAGGATTTATCAGCCAGTTATCCCTGGCATACCTTTGATCCGTTGAGCGAGAGCCCTTCCACACGGTAATTCCGGATCACTATGGCCAACATTCATCTCTGTTCGGCCTATCACGCCTCATAGTTAGGTAGGCTTCTACCATTACGCTCACGAGCATAATCTTTTTGCTTGAGCCTACTTTCGCACACCTTCGTTACTCTTTAGGAGGCATCCGACTAGATAAACTACCCACTTTGAAGTGTCTCGGCAGAATGTGCTCGATTAGGTATCTTTAGAAGAAATAGTGGTCTTTCAGGGTGGGTCCACCTCTCACATATCCTACACATTCGATCTTTGTTGTCACTTTGAAGCCATAGTTAAGTTGCACAAGGTCTTACCATCTAACCTTTGGTACTCTGCATCTTCACAGAGAATTCAATTTCACCGGGTCCATATAGGAGACAGCAGGGCAGTTGTTACACCATTCGTGCAGGTCGCTACTTATGCAACAAGGAATTTTGCTACCTTAGGACAGCTAGAGTTATTACTGCCGTTTACCAGGGCTTCAAATCAAAGCTTTTTACACTTCTCTTTCCGACCTTCCAGCACTGGACAGGTGTCAGACTATATCTATTGTGTTACCACTGTGCAGAGTCTTGTGTTTTTAATAAACAGTCGCTACCCCCTTATATGTGCCACTTTCCAAATCTATGGATAGAGAGCACCATTTCTCCCGAAGTTATAGGGTCATTTTGCCGAGTTCCTTCTATATGGTTCTCTCAAGTGCCCTTGTCTATTTGACTTATACACTTGTTTCAGCTTGGGGTACGGTCGGTTCACTTGGATGATTGCCCTCCCAATTCAAAGTTTTTTCTAGGAAGCCTAATAGAGAGTGTACTGCTGGCTCAACAGGACTATCAGACTCTTATCTTAAGGGTACGCTCTTCCCGAATCTCATAAAAAGACAAAAGGGCCCAAAGAAAAGGCACTGAAATAAGAAAGGCTTGTAAACTCATTAAAGAATGACACGTTTACAAAGATGAAAGCGCTTCGACAAAAGGTTTTGTCTATCACCCAACACTAGAAGTCACTACTCTAACCATCCAACTTGCTTTACCGAACCTTGATGGAAGCCCGCAAGCTGAGTCACTCTTTATTGCTTTGCTGACTTTGAATCGATTGGTTAGAGAGTTAGGGGTCCCTTATAGAAGTGAAACAAACTCGGCCTGATCATCCTTACGTCACACAAGAAAGGCATGGTTGTATTGTAGTCAAGCGACTTTGTCACGTTTGTGTACCCATCGTGCAACCCTTTCTGGTTGTGCCTTAGGGACCGATTCACTTTGTTATCTATGTCAGCATTCTCACTTCTTTAGTTTCCATGCGTTGAAACCAAAACTCTTCCCCAATAAAAAGAACATCCCGCTACTTATACAAGCCGCTTTCAAGGTATCGTCGCTTCAGTGAATCACTTGAGCCTAACATTTGAGGTGCCTGCAAGCTAGACCAGTGAGTTATTATGCTGTCTTCAAAGGATGGCTGCTTGCAAGCCCACCTCTTGGTTGTCATCACTCAAAAATGGTGCCTTCTCCACTAAGAGATTGCTTTGGGACCTTAGTGTACGATCTGGGTTATTTCCCTCTCGACAACAAAAATTTTTTCTAGACAATAAAATTGTTTTTCTTTTAAAAGCACAAAAGATTCAAAAGCAAGTTTTTCTTTACTTAAGCAAAAAATAATAATAATTAGTTTTTCTTTAATGTTCTTATTAGGATCCACAGATTTTTCTTTAAAGTTATTATTAGGATCTTTCCTTTAGATTCCTAGTGTAATTGGACTTGACTCAATTTTAACAAATAACGTAGAATAATAAAATAAGTAGAAACTATAGGTCCTAACCAACCATAGATAAGCAAAACCAAAGAAGGCGGATAAAACGAAAAGAAACCACCTCTTCTAAAATAGGTACCGAAAGGGCATTATATGGGTATTAATTTTTTCCTATATGTAACTAACTCCCTAACATGTTTCTACTAACGTAGACCACATCTAGCTACTCAAGGTAGAAGGGTACTCAACTGTACCCGAAAGCGGTTAGTGGTGACTCCAATAGTTTTTCTCATCATTTGGTTTCAGTTGAGCCCACTCCAAATAGGCTCGGACGAAAACTGATGATGACCCTTAAGAATATGCTTAATTAATTCTCAATGTTTCAATACCGGATTCGATTGATATCTACTAACAATTCCCATCGCATAACAAATATCCGGTCTCGTATATAACATAACATACATTAGACTATCAACTGCCGAAGCATAGGGTATCTTTTGCATGTTATCAATCGCTCCTTGTGTCTTAGGGGGCATTTCCTTAGACAGCGTAATTTCATTTCTCATGGGTTGTTGACCCTTTTTCAAATTTATCAATCTCTTCTTTTTCATTTCACAAAAGCTAATACGAGCTCGGTCAAAAACGAGTGATGACAAACATCACACAAGAAAATGAAAAACAAAACCAAACACACATATATACATGCTTAGTCCAATTTTCACACATTCGGCTAAAGTTCACAAGAATCGACGGGTTCCAGGCAACGGTGCCAATTTGATAAGACATTTTTGTCGCACTAACACTCTCAAAATAATTTTTATAAACCTAACTAACCTGTAGAAGGATAAGTCAAGATCGATCCTACAGAGACACGACTGAAAATCTATAACTTAATTATGCTCATATTGTCTAAGCAAATAATGATAGAGAAATTAAATAAATAAATAAAAATGATAAAATAAAATAAATAAAACAAAACAATCCTAGAGAAAAGTAAAAATAAGGAAATAAAGATCTAGGGGCTGAGGTTTACTTCAATTTCCAATTCCAAATTATAAGGTTTGATTAATTATTTATATTAATTCTCTAACATGTGAAGGTAGCCAATTCTAATGTAACTGCCAACTGCTTTCGCGTGAATAGCAGCGTGCCTAACCCTAGCAGCGGCCTACTCTCGTGATCCGCTAAAATAGGATTAAACCCATTGATAGGTGATCAACCATGATTACTCCTAGGATCACAGACTACTCTCGTGACACGCAAATCCTAGGACTCATTCTATAGTTCCGATAATCAAGGTTCACCTTTCGTTTCTTCCCCTAATTATCCAAGACATGTAAAAGGTTCACGACGTTTGAACATGGATTCAATTAATAAAATGAAATTGTTTATGCAATAGAGATAAGAAATAATAAATTAAGAGTCATGCAATCAAGAAATTGGAATTGGGCTACCCCCAATCCCTAGGAAGAACGGATTACCTCATGAGAAATTGAATAAACATATTTATATATAAAATCATGAAATTGGAATTACAAAGAGAGAAAAGAAGATGAACCAACATATCACGAAGGCATACAAACGATCCTCTTTTAAAACCAATGTGTTTTCTATCCAAAATCACATAAAAGGTCTCCAAAATCAAAAGAGAAATCTAAAATTAAAACTAGGGTTCTTGCACCGTCAAGGACGGCTCCCCAATGGTTTAGAATCCCTAACTCTAACCTAAACATGACCCTTATATACTCCCCCAAGAGTTACTTTAAAATAATTAATAAAAATACATAAAATAAAAAGAAAAGAGAAAATGTCGTCGACACGGGCCATGGCTATAGGCTATGGTGATGATACACTGGATATTTGTGAAGGCTGGTGGCGATTTATTATATGGCCATGGCGAGTTCTTCGACAGGAACAATGAATGACGCTTGTTGTGGGTAAAAATAAACTATTATGGTTGAAATAAATGTTTAGGTTTTTGATTTTTATAAAAATATAGTACCCCTATTATAAAAATAAATGAATAAATGTTCTCAAGCAATCAAGCTAATTTTGTTTCCTTCAGGGTCACCAAATTCCATTCAAAGCCTAATATAAGTTGTCTTAAAAAAATTAGAAGTGTATCTCTAGAATCAACTTGGAGAAGGTTATGAGAGGGTAAATATAAAATTAAATTTTATATTGGAAAGTACAACAAGCTTCAGGTCCCCTGATTATCAATCTTTGAACTCTAGTTACAGGGGCTTTCGTGAACATAATGAGGGGAGATGGGTGTAGTGACTTTAGAAACTCCCTCTTAAAAACAAGTCTACCTTGTCATGAATAAGGGATGTTGGTGATGACATTAATTTATATAGATTTTTCACATGTGTCTTTCCCCTATTTGCATTCATTTTTCATAGTGTTTTGAGTATTTTTATTATGATTGAGTGTTAAATCATGTTGTTTGTCATGTTTTAGTGTTTTGTAGAGTTGCGTTGTGTTTTGGGTGTATTTTGCAAGCAAACGGGAAAAAACCGGGCGAATGGAAGTATAATACAAATTTGGACAAAGAATGTCGTTGTGACAGGACTTTTTGTCTTCGTCATGACACAGAAGGAAATATATTTCGTCGCGACATAGAAGAAAATAATTTTTTGTCGTGACAAGGTTTTTTGCCTTCGTCGCGACAGGCGTCGACTTTTACCCCATTTTGTATTTTTCCTATTTTATTTTATTTGTCATATTTAGGGGGACTATATAAGGAACAAGTATATGATGTTGTTAGGGATTCTGGACCCTAAGGGAGCCCTCCTTGATGGCTAAGAACCCTAGGTTTGGTTTCTTAGATTTCTCTTTGGTTTTGGGTGATTTTCATGTAATCTTGATTCAAAAACACCTTGGTATTGGATGGGGGATTGATTGTATGCCCTCGTGACAGGTTGATTGTCATTTCTTCTCCTCTTTTAATCCCAAATTTCTAATTTAATTGATATAAATATGTTTCTTCATCATTTCATGGAATAATCCCTTTTTCCTAGGGATTGGGAGTAGCCCAATCCCAATATCTTAATTGTATGAATTTGTTTGATTGTTTCTTCCATCTATCATGAATGATTTTATTTTACTGATTGAATTCATGTTGTGGCCATCGCGAACCTACTGCATGTTTTAGATAATTGAATGAAGAATTGAAAAATGAAATTTAATTATCGGAACCCGTAAAATGAAACCTAGGACTTGTGAGTCACAAGAGTAGTCCTTGATCCTAGGAGGATCCATGGTTGATCACCCCTCAATGGGTTTGGCCTTATTTTAGTGAGTCACGAGAGTAGGTCGTTGTTAAGGCTAAGCATGCCGTTATTTACGCGAAAGCGATTGACGGTTACTTTAGGATCAATCACCTTCAGATGATTAGAGACCATAAGAATAATCAATCAAACCATATGATTAGGAATTGGAAATTGTGGTGAATCTCAACCCTAGAATTCTATTATCTTATTTTCTATTTTCTCTAGGATTTCTTTTATTTTATTTAATTAATTTATTTTATTTTATTTCATCACATTGTTTGCTTAGACAATAGGAACACAACTAGGTTAGAGATTTCAAATCGTGTCTCTGTGGGATCGACCCTTACTTCCCTTCTACAGGTTAGTTAGGTTTTATAAATATTATTTTGATAGCGTGAGCGCGACAAAACGCTGTATCAGTTGGGCATAGATTAAATATTAAAGTTAAAACAATAACAACAGATTAGACAAAAACATGAGTCCAATACATTAAAGCATCAGTTTTAAAAATACAAAGTTCCAATACATTAAGTCCCACAACAAGAGAGTTTATAAATGTTTTTTTTTTGAATCTAGACAACTTTGTTTTGACGTTCTTTCCAATATTGTTGCTGGAATTCAAACATCCCACTTATGTCAAGTATCATTATTCTCTCCTCGCGATCTAATTCTTGAAAATGAAGCTTCCTCTTTTCCATATTTATTTTCTCTTCCAAATTCAACTTTTGCAATTGGAACTTTTCTTTCTCCAAGCGAAGAAACTCTTCACCTTGAACACGTGCTTCCTCAAGACTTTCCATTTTCTTCCTCATGAACTCCACAGCTTCTTCGGAGGGACCCTCTTTCCTCTTTCTTTTAGCCTTTTCGGCTTTCCTACCTATTGTTCTCTCAAAGTCTATATTGTTACCATATGACTCATTGTCCAATTCACCTTCATTTAGCGAATTAAGAGTGTGAGGCAACATTATCCGATGTTCTCACTACCAAGCTTTTTCTTTCTTTACCCTTGGTGCCATGATACAACCATTTTTGTTCTCCTTTCAACATTTTCCAACAATGTTCATATTGAAAAGCTATCTAGTTTTGTGAGAGATATAATACCTTAACCTTTTGAACCTAAAAAACCATTACAAATACACAAATAATTATTATTTTGAATGTAATAATAAAATATAGTGTTCTAGCTTTTAATGTAATTAATACCTTATCATGCTCGCTAGTGTCACTTTGGTTAAGATGTTCACTTTGATTATGGCACGGAATAAACTTGGTAACAACTTTTTTAATAACTGACCACCTATTCAATAGGGAGGCACAACTTCATTCGGAAGGGAAATCCTTATATTGATGGTAATTTGTGTAAACTCTTTCTCAAAATTGGTGCTATTTTTGGTCAGTCCCTTGCAATTGCATCCATGCGTATATATAGCCACGATGATACCAACACCTTGTCTAGTGTGGACGCCTTTGTAATTTTTTAGTGTGGACCACATCAACGTAGGGTTGAGGGTAACCAATGAAAGCTGGAATTTCTTGTGATTGACTGAAAAATGAGTTTTCCATGGTAATATCTCCTTCTAAAAGATTCACAAATGATATATCATGTTGTCATTCAAAATCCATCCTAAAAACAAATGAAGCAATCCATAGTGTTTGAAAGCCACATTGTTATTCCAAGTCTTTGCAAGTAAACAAAAGATAGAAGGTTCCTAAAATAGGTACAAATATATGCATATTGAAAGCCACAATGTTTGAAAGCGTTCACATATTGAAATTCACAACATTTGCATATTTGATAGATAAAACATATGTAAGCACATTGACCTCCTGTGAAGGTACAAAAAAGGGAAAAAATACACACTAGAGCAAAAAAGTCTTGGGGCTAAGAGATTCACTTGGGTCACACATGAAAGCAAACATAATTACATAATGATTTTATCACTGTTTAGAGATATAAATTTGCTTTTCACTCAATCAAGCGATTAAATTCAAAATTAAATTCACTTATACATTTTAATATAAATTCTGATTTCTGAATTTCACTCGGAGATTAAAAAATCACTTATGTAATTTAATCACTTGGGTTTAAATTCACCCAAAAATATAAATTCCCTATGAATTGAGTAAAAGGCAGATTTATTCGAAATTCTCTACATCTAATAGAAACCAAAATAAAACCTAGGTGATTAAATTCAGAATTCACAGGAAGATGGTAAACCCAATAGTTTAAACCTAGAAATTTTGTCAAAATCAACCATCAAAAACACAAAATCCACAATACCTAAACCAAGAGATAAACCCCAATAATTTTAATATAAAAATATAAACGTAGAGTTTAAACCCAAAACGAATAATATTTAAATCCCTACCTTGATCAAAATGACGAACTCGACGAACAGTGAGAGTTGGTGTTGTAAGACTCCACCGACGATGATGGTGAGAAACTCAACAAATGGTGATGGTGCGAATTGAACCCAACTCACCTATCTTGTGAAGATAAATGGGACTAAGCAAAAAAATAAAAATAAAATATTTTTTTTAATAAATAAAGAGTAAATAGTATTTGATTAAATTTAAAGAGTAATTATATATTTTATTAAAAATTTGATTAAAATGAAGAATTAAAAAAGTATAAATTTTAAACTTTTTTATTAAAATAACTATAAAATTAGCAAAAATATAGATATAAACAGCGATCTAATATTAATATAAAGGGACCTCAAACTCATCTCATTCATGATTAATATAGTCCTATTTTTTTTCGTATTTACGTAGTAATTAGCAGCGTAGCTACGGAACCTATTTTTAATAATAATAATAATAATAATAATAATAATATAATGTAAAATAGTGGAGCCTGTCGCGAGAGAAAGCAAGAACGGTGGTTCGCTGTTCGCGGGTAAAGGATCTCTCGCCGTCAATCTCAACATCACCCAAAACCCTGCCCGCTCCAACCTCTGTCTGCGGTTTCCGTGGTATTTCACGAACTGGGTATCTATCTATTTCTGTGTTCTCTTGTCTTGTTCCTTGTTTTTGTTCTTTATTCTTTGTTTTTTTTTTTGTTTTTAAGGAAAGCTGGTATTCCTACAGTACTAGATTGGGATTTCTTTTAGTTTGTTTCCAAATAAACGACGTTGCTTGGCTCTTCATTCACGAACAGTTTTTTTTCTATTGTTTTGTTCTTTGTTTGTTTGTATTCTTTTTTTCCAGGAAACTTAGTATTTTTATAGTTCTGATTCTGATATTTTCGAGGATTCGCGAGCTGGGTGTTAATCTATTTGAATATTTCTATTGTTTTGCTCTTCTTCTTCTTTTTTTTTTTTTTGAAGGTGGGGGGATTGTGTTTTTTAGTTTCACGAATTGGGTATTAATCTATTTGTATATTTCTCTTGTTTGTTCGCTGTTTTTATTTATTTATTTATTTTCTTTTCTCAGGGAAATTTAATATTTTTATTTTTATTTTGGTTAGGAAATTATTGGAACTGTTTTGAACATTGTACTGGAAAGTTCAAGTGACGACGATGAGGTCTGCTAAGGGCCATCGGGAGGAGGAAGAAGATGAGGAAGATGAGTTCGGCCTTAAAATAGAGGGACGTTCCAATAATAGAGGTATTTTCTTACATATACACCCATTTTATTTAGTGGGGGCTTATGTGATCCCACATGCCCAATAAATGAAGTGGTGAGCTTATATATTCTTTATAGGAAATTTGCAAACTTTTATACTGTTTCTGGTTCAAATTCTAGGTTTCAATTCAATAATGAGTAGATGAAAATACTGTTTCCTGTACTAGCAACAGGGATATATGGTGATTACTCAGGGTATCATAGAGCTTCCAGTGCTTTGAACCTTAACAATAATATTTTTTAAAAATATTTTTACTTGTTTTTTGTCATTTTGTTTTGTTCTAGTTTTAATGGATATGTGTTTTGTTAACTAACGGAAGATTCAGTCCTAAAAGCAGAACTGAAGAGCAATGATCAGAAGCGCTCCAAGCACTCCGTCACAGAGCAGCGCAGAAGGATCAAGATTAATGAGAGGCAATTTTAACCATCCTAATATTCATTGTGCTCATTTGCCTAGCTGCCTTCTTGTGCTTGTTTTACAGTATTAAGTTATTCTTATTTTTTAGTTAAGTGTTGGATGAATTTGTTTTATGTTGATGGTGGAACATTGTCACTTTGGTACATTTTAGAGCCAATAGAACTTAATCCTAATATTTGAGTCTAAATCAATTGTAGTTTTAGAACCAATAGAACTCAATCCTTGGTACTTATTGTAAGCCCACTTTAATAGCCATTACCAATTGCTGTTAATGTTTATTAATCCGAGATTATGAACCACTGGTTTAAACAATGAGGCTATATGATCATTGTCCTTTCAATTGTCAAAAAGTCCATACTTTTATAATCATCTTGTTTAATTGGGTTAAAACTTAAAACTGTAGGACAACTCTGATGTGTTAAAAGTGCTGCAGTAGGATGTTTTCATTCACTGACTTTAACAATGAGGCTATATAATCTTTGGCCTTGAAATGATCGTAAAGTCCATTTTTATATGGCTGTTTTTTTTTTAAAAAAAATTGTAAATACTATAGGATGACTTGATGTGTAAAATTTGCTGCAATATGATGCTTTCATTCACTAGGAAGTAGAAAAACATCAATTCTTACAGTGTTAAGGCTTTTAACAATGGATGACACTCACGGAAGAGAAGTATTGAGATATTTGGAAACTTTGGTATGCTGTGCTGGGTACCAGTTATATATTACCTCTTTGGATTACCAGAAATCCAAATTTAAGCATTAACCGGAACAACATCAATCCTTGTTTTCAGATTTCAGAGATTGAGAGATCTCATACCCCATGGTGATCAAAAGAGAGATACAGCATCATTTTTAGGAGAGGTAAGGTACTTCTATTGAAAAGTCTTATGGTTGAATTGACTGACTGTTTTCTAAATATGAATTACTTATGCAGGTGATTGAGTATGTTCAATATTTACAGGAAGAGGTACAAAAGTATGAGGGTTCATACCAAGGGTGGAACTCAGAACCCATGAAGTTGATGCCATGGGTGTGTTTCATACTTGGCCTTATGCAATTTCAGTGCAAAGTTCTGCACACTTACCCAATTGTTGATGACAATTTGTGTTTCTTGTACCATTGTAACACTGTAACAGTCGCCTTTAGGTTCTGTATGACCTTTTGTAATTATATAAATTCTGGAGAATTTCTGATCTCTAATATGAAGTTAAGCACCAAATGACCCTAAGATCCATGTCTAGATGCTAATATGAGTTCATTTTTAATTTTGAATTTTTTTTTGTAATTTTAATATTGCAATCTGGCTGAAAAAAAATATTTACTAAGATAGGACAATCAACAACTGTTAACTATAATATGAACCTGTATTTGTACTATTGCCATTATTTATTTATTTGATATATATTTTATTAATTGTGTTCTTCCAACTTGATTGTAATACTCATTTTTTGGGTAGGTGTACATGATAAACATTTTGTAGTTATAAGCGTGATGCAACTATAAATGATGTCTACCTTTTTGGATTTTATATTTATAAAGAATCATCTAGTCAAAATTGTCTG
The DNA here is from genome assembly GCA_023512835.1 of Taxillus chinensis. Classification (NCBI taxonomy): domain Eukaryota; kingdom Viridiplantae; phylum Streptophyta; class Magnoliopsida; order Santalales; family Loranthaceae; genus Taxillus; species Taxillus chinensis. Next base: position 26,177,303 of record CM042085.1, on the reverse strand, counting down.
AGTCAAAGCATTCACATGACTGCCTTTGTACTTCTCATTGAAGTCTTTTGCCTTCATATATGTAAATGTTTATTGTTGATCAGCAAATATATTTGATTTTTAGTAAAACATTTAGCATATCTTGGGTTTAAAACTTTTACTGCCTTCTCTATCTTCCTCTAAAATTGGTCTTTTTTTTGCTTATCTCTCCTGCTTAAATAGAGAAACAGTCATTGGCGTGTTCAAAGTTTTGTTGATCACTCCCAAGCCGTCAAGAATGGTTCTGATCCTGTTTCTGGGAAGTACGACGATAATAATATCTCCATTAACCCTGCAATGCTTGCAAATGTACAGAATTCTGCAGAATTGGATCTGAGCAGAGACACTGCCTGCCAAATGCTGGACCAGCAACCTGAGATGGTTAACAAGGCGATACCCATCCCCATAAATTTGCAGTCTAGTATGCCTGTAAATTCTATTCAAAGGCCTGCTTCTGATGCACAGTCAACTGAATCCATCTTAAATAGAGATACATTAGGTCAGCAGAAGGATCTTGTGATTGAAGGGGGCACAATCAGTATCTCAAGTGCTTACTCTCAAGGGTAAGAATTTATGGGTGTAATTGTTATTATTATTATTATTATTTAAAAACTTAAAATGTGCTATACTTTAATAATTATTATTGCTATAATAACCATTTAAGTTGCTCATAGCAATCTTTAAAAATTGGACATTTCCATCTTTGCCCTTCATAACTTACTTGGAATTCTCCATTGTAATTGAACTGTGGTTTATATTAGTTCTGAGGCATTCCTTTACCTCAGCACAATGTTCATCTATTGCATGTTGTATTCATTGTGATAGTGCAAAATAAAATCATGTCATTTATAATATATATCAATTCGTGAATCTGAATGATTTTGTGAAGTACTTGCCTTTGAATTTGCTTCCATGCTGGTATGTATTTTAATTTATGCTTTGATTCCCAGAGGTGAAATTCTATTGACAGCTTAGTTAAATAAAAAAGCAAAGTTACACTTAAATAGTTAAACATGATAAAGTCAGTACTATTTACCCTTGAGAAGTTTGTTTGTTGTTTTTTTTTTTTTTTTTGAAGCTGCCCATCGGCTATTGTCATTTTTTAGTGGCAATTTCTGTAGCGATGAATATCTAATTGCTAACAAAATGGGAATGTCTTCCCAAACAGGTTATTAAGTACTCTGACACAGGCCCTGCAAAGTGCTGGCATAGATCTGTCACAGGCAAACATGTCAGTGCAGATTGATCTTGGCAAGCGAGCAAATAGATTACCGACCTCTGGAACGTTAGCTAAGGTATGAAGCACTTCATCCCAACTTATGGGTGTGAAACAAAAAGAAGAAAGGATTATACTATGGGTTACTGGAGTTTGTGGTTTTGTTTCAGCAGAATTAGGATTTATATCCAATTCCTTCAGCAAAAATACTCTAAAATTTAATCATCCAGTCAACTTTCTTGAATAAAATATCCAATTATTCTATATAAATAAACAAATATAGATAAGTGATACAAGTTATATTACCCTCCAGGATCATGTGGCTTCAACTGTTAGCAATCAGGCAATGACACTTCCTAGGGATGCGAGCAGCGGTGAGTACTCCAACCAAACTCAGAAAAGGTTGAAGACATAGCTGTAGTATGACCCGGATTTGTGGTCTGGACATGTTTGCTTGACTCATCTGTGGAGCACATGGTCATCGTTGGTTCTTTATATTGTACATGCTATGTAGCCTTGTTTCGTTAGTAGTGCTGGCGCCGTGGCTGCGGCCGTGTCCGTGTTCATGTTCAATGATGTTTCCTTTCTTCAGTGGCGTGTGTTCTTTACACGCCGTCTGTCTTTGTTTATGAGCTGTTAGAAACTGGAGAAAGATAAATTTTAAAGAAACGATTGATTCTTGGATTGATGCACGATGAGGTCCTGTGTACCATCCTATTCAGCCCCATTTTCATGTTTTAGTTTCTCTGAATGACTGGTATATGCAACATTGGCTCTATCCAGTGCTTGTCATTCTGGCAGTGTCTTGGTAAATCTCCTCGACTACATGTAAGCGGTGTGCTACATGCAATTCTACAGGAGCTGAGATGAAGGCTGTGCTGGCAAATTCCGGAACTTGGCTGGAACGTTGCCGCCTAGAGTAGCCCTTACAAAAATTTAGAACGTACCGAATATTGTATACGTACCCAATAGGCCGATTGAGGGGACATGAATAACTACAAAGTTTGATGAGGATATATAGGGGATTCAAACGGAATAATCAAATAAAAATTTATTACTGCTTTGTTATTTTTATTTTGATATGTAAATTAAGGACTATGCATCATTGGAAATATAAGTTTCTAAATATTACTACTTTTTTTTCCAAACAATTTATGCATTTGCAAGTATGTGATATAGAATTTATTGGATCACTCTTACCAGGAAAGAGTGGAAAAGTGACTCATCTCCTCTTATGTGAGCGTTTGAATAAATATGATATGTCTATGTTTCGAGGTTTGAAATTTTTTGGAATATCTACTTTTGATCCAAAAAATATAACTTTGATTCATACAAATTTAGGCAAATACACTAATCACATATAAAATGCATAAATACTGGTTAAAGGTGCCAAAATTATTAAAAATTGATATAAAATTTGATAAATTTAATTTTTCATCACCTCTTATATATATAGAAGGATCCATTCATAAATATAAGTGATCCTTTTTGTCATTTTTGTCAAAATATGATTCCGAGGAATTTTAAAACAAAAAGAAAAACAAGAAGATAGAATTGAAGAAACCATGTATAAGTAACTCTAACTATACTTCATCTTGTCATGATTTGATATTAATTAAAATCGGTCACCAAAATTATCCTTTCTTCTGACGAAAATAGCTCTCACCAGGACCATCAGCCTTATGACACCGCTACGTCCTCGTATAGTTGTATCGTGTGGTTCAGGTTGTTTTAGTCACATCTATGGGGACGCCAACCACGCGTTGACATTTTTAAGTGATTGATATATCTTATTATTATATGAAATTATATTTTAATTTCTATTAACTTATGTTTTTTTTAATATAATAATTAAATAAAATTAATTTACAATATCAAACTAATTAATTAATAATAATATATTAATAAATTAATTAAATAATTAATAAGCATATTTATAAAAAAATTATTTCAAATTTGCTGTTAAAACAATAAGAAAATATATAAATAAAATTAAAATTTTAAAAGTATTATAATAAAATAAATTTAATTTAATAAAATTTATATTATAAGTTTATTAAAAATAATAAAATCATATTGACAAATAAACAAAAATATTTTATAATAAAAATAATTCAGTAAAAATACAATACAGATATAACACTAAAATAATAATAATAAGTACTAAACAATATTTAATTATAAATAATAACTTAGTGAAAATTTTATTTGCTAATAATAAAAAATGTTAACTAATTAAAAAAACAATGCATATCAAAGCTAAAAATATCATAAAATTATTTTAAAATAACTCAATAAAAACGATACAGATATAACTTCAAAGTAGCACAAAACAATAATAAAACTTAATAGAAATTTTAGAATATTTAGAAAGTAATAAAAAATAATATTTAGTCCAAACAATCAAAAATAACTAAAAACTTTATATAAATATTTTTTAAAAATATAATATTCTAATACCAGCATTATCACCAAAAAAATCCAAAAAAGAAAACACTAGAATATATTATAACAAATTGTCACATATAAAGCAATTTAACATTCGATAAACGATTTAAAATTGATAAAGTTATAATAAAACTATGTTATAGTGATAGACACTTAAATATAATTTTATTGAATAAGTATATGTATATTTTATGCAATAATGTGCATGCATATGTATTAAACAATTTAAACTTCTTTTCTGTAATTGTTTTGGGTTTATTATTTTTTTGTTTCATCTTTTTTTATAATGTAAAATTTTAATAAAAAGTATTTGTATTTATGATAACTAAGTTAAATATAATAATTGACAAGGTAAACAAAATTTACAATCGAGTCATGTTAATCATACTCATATCATTTGTAAATATACTCATTTTATAAATATTCCTAAAATATGATAAATAAACTTCTTTAAGTTACAAATATAACTTCTGGTTTGTCTTTCAATTATGATGTCTTTGATTTGCTCAAATGTATGGCTTGAAAGTGAGCCGTTTGCTCGAATAGCGATATCAGAAATTAAGCATAATCTTCAACTTTATAGGGTCCGATACAATTATATTATTTTTGAAAATAAAATTATTTTTTAAAATAGTAATTCCGATAAATTTAAAATTATTTATGAGTAATAAAAATTAATTTAAATTTACAATCTTTAAAATAATTTTATTTTCAAAACTAATTATTTATGAATATTGAAATATTCATAAAATCACGCACCTATTTTTGATTAACTTAATATATTAAAAATGTTACGTTGAACCATGCCATTTCTTTTTATTATAGCATTTTAATAAGTGTTTTTTTAGTTAATAGGACTGTAAATATCAGGCCTCATTAAAGCTGCTTGAGAATAAAGCTGTTAAAAAATAAAACTTGGGCTTCCTTCTTCTTCTTCTTTTTTTTTTTTAATAAAAACAAACGTTTGTTGAGCTTTTCGCAACCATATAATTTCCGGAAAAAAAAAAGGTAAACAACTACAACAGTTAAATTACTAAAAGTCTAGCAGATCATGGTATACAATATTATGGGTTTTGTCCCACGTAATAAATGAGGGGAATGTAATATGGTATACAAGGAGAAAGTGCAAGACATTGATGTAAAATTAGAGTTCCAATTTGCGTGGACCAATATAATACGGCTAGACCCGAATATGTTTGATCAACTATGTTTATTTATATGTTGTCCTTGTTATCCTCTCACTTTATTTCAATTATAATTTAATATGTTGCCCTATTTTTGGCAAGTTTTGTTGGATTAAATGAGATTTATATTTTTTTTTCTATTTTAAATATAAATAATATATTATTTCATATATTTTGTTTATTTTTATTTTTATTCTTTTAAATTATATTTTTTATTTTTTTTCATCTCTACCATTAATTACAATCAATTAAGAAGGTACATATATTAAAATATATATTGAAAATTTATAAGAAAGTGTATTCTTTTAAATGTGGCTCTAGCACTCCATTTTCAAGTCAACATCCCTTTATGTTATGGGGGAGAAAGCTTACACTGCATATTATCTCATTAATCATCTTCAACTAGCATTGCTCAATCACCACTCTCCATACGAACTTCTATACAACAAAACTCTTGATTATTCCCTTTTATGAGTTTTTGGTTATCTATGTTATGCTATCATTCTCCTTCCTAAACACAAATTCAATGCACGGACCTGTGCATTTTCTTTGGTTACCCCATGGTAAAAAGGGTTATCGTCTTTGTGTCTTTGTGATCTCAGCACACAAAATTTTGCACCTCTCCGTACAGGTTTTCCATGAAACCATATTTCGTTTCTCTACTTCACCACCAAAACATCCAGCTAACACTATTGTGTTACCCACTCCAGCTCATGATGCCCTCTCCTAGGCTCCCTCCATTCCGAGCCCGGCCTGGACGCACCAGACCTCGACCCAAGATCAAAACCCCTATTCGTTTCTCTTTCGCACCGTGTCTCCTGCACTGGACCAAGACTAGATGCCTACCCACGATGCACCGACATCACCCATTTTATCCCCTACACCTACTTCCCCCGTCTAACCTCAGCGAAAATCAGCAAATATTTTCACTAATTGCTACCTACCCCTTGTTTCATTCCCATCTTGACGAGTTAAGTCACTGACATTCACACTCCAACTGAGGAGATACTAAAAGTAAGAAATCAATCAGTTGTTATGATTGCCTAGAATTTTTGTGATAGACTAAAATCGGTGCAATCACAGGTATTGCGATTCATACTTGGAATAGATTTAATCTGGTACATCACATCCCAATTGAAACGTAATGCAATATACAAATTTCACTCTTTTACATGGCATACACATCTCCCTCAAAAATGAAAAATCATAAGTAAATTTGATTTTAGATAATTAGAATATTAGATATCCTACAGCCTGCCCGAGATGGATGGAGTCGGACATGTTAGCAAAAAACCAAAATGAGTACAACGATTGAGTCCCCCCATCCCTGAATAAGGACGTGAATTAGCCATTATTATCCAGTGCTTCAGAATTCAAGCTTCCTGCATAAGCCTGAATCAATGTTCCTCGCCCTCCGTGGAGGGGCTGCCTTCACAGGAGCATTGGGACAGGTTTCAGCAACCCCATTCAAAAGAGGTGTGGAGGAAGGAGTCTTTGGATCATTATCACATTCGGTTTCTTCCATAGGAGAAGCCGATGCAGCAACAACTTCTGCAATTTGCTTCATGGCAATGGGGGATTCTTCCGTGGGAGTAACAGGTGCACCAACCACATCCTCAGTTAGCTTCGCAAGAATGGGGTTTTCTTCCAATGGAGAAACCGATGCAACAACAATCACTTCCTCAGTTTGCTTCCTAATAATGGCTTCCAGCAGCGACCCATAAACAGATTCCAACAATTCCTCCTCGTCAGAGGAAGAAGAATCCTTGCCACGGCCAACATCACTGTCGCATTCACTGACATTGTCTCCGGGGGAGGCTCGGAGAGCAGAGTCAAAATCAAGCTTCCGGGAAATGCTGCTTAGAGCGCGGGACAAGTACTTCTGGACGAGGGGTGCGAGAGCCAGCTCTTCGCAGCCGGGAGCAAAAGGGTCAAAAACATCTTGCTTGGGAGTGCAAGGGCTGATATCCTCACAGGAATTGAGACAATCCTCAGCCTTTTGAGGCGAAGAAATGGAAATCACGGATGGAGGAGAGTTCAAACCTACCAGGACCGATTTTTCTTTGTTAAAATCGGGGGTGAATGGTTCAAAAACCTCACTTGATTTCTCAGTATGCTTAACTCCACTGGATTCCATTGAACATGCTACCGAATGCATTGCTTAAAAACAACTCTGCTAAGAATCCAACAATATAAATCTATAAGAACCCAAAAAAAGGAACAAAAATGTGCTACTATTCACAAATTTTCACAAATCAAGTATGTATGTATATATGTATATATATATATGTATGGAAAACAAGTAAACAACCCTTAATACTCGTAAGGGCTATTATAGTAGCCAGCAATTTCAGACAACCAGATAGACTTAATGAAAGAACCCAGAATTAAAAAAAAAAAAAGAAACAGGAAAAGACAACAACCATTGAAAAAAAACTTAACAGCAGCTAAGAAAGAGAATCTATCTAAAACCCCAAACCTCAAACCCTAGAAAATCGAATTTTGTCAAAATTTTTTGCAAACCAAACAAGGAAATTGAAAATTAAAATTCTCAGGGCCACAAGCAATTGGAACAGAAATCCGAAAACAACGTGGGAATGTAGACGAGTCAAACCTTGTCGAGTCGAATCTGGGAACGGCAGGAGAGACGGACAGACGGACCGACCTAAGTGGGAGCGAAGCCACCAACAACATCAACAGCTGGGAACCGAAACGGAGGTAAAAAAACAAAAAAGAAAAAGCATTGGTATAGTTTTATTTTGGTTTTAAAAGTTAAAACGGAGGTAAACCCGCGGCGGCTTTAAATTTATTATATTTTGGTTTCCAAATAATTTTTGGTAATCCGCTATGTTTGTTAGAACCAATAGACAAACGCCGCGTTGCACCCTAACAGACCCGACCCGACCCGACCCGCCTGAAATACATATAGTATAGTACCTCAAATACATATAGTATTTTATATAAAAGTTTATTTGTAATTTAGTTATTCCGGACGAGAATATTTTTCCAGTAGTTGCATCGGTATAGTTTTATTTTTTAAAAAAAAGTTAATATCAATGAAGGTGACAAATTACCTGCGCATAGCATTATACCTATTTTATATACAATCTTAATCAAATTATTTTAAAAAAAAAATCTATTCTATTTAGGTAATTCGTGGGCATAAACAATTTTTTTATGTGAATAATTTATTTTTTTTTTAAAATAATATTAATACAACCATAATAAAAATATTTTTGTGATTTACTTGTATATATGCATATAAGATTATTTATTATTTTATGTTAAAAATAATTGATATAACAACACAGATAAACCCAATCTCGTTCCAGTCATGTTTTTTTTTTCTTTCGCTTGTTCGGAAACTTAGATTAAATTCACAATTTAATAATTATATTATCTACTGCCAACCGTAAATAAAATTCAAATACCTAATAAATGCATCTTATAATTAAGAATAATTGCTCTGTTGTCATAGTCTATTTGATCAGCGAAAGTCGGTGACTGTACCCCTCCCGTGGACAACCAAGAGTGGTAATCGTGTACACAGCTTTGTTAAAGTTCATTGTTTTGCTTTCCCATAAAATTGATCTTCAAACTCCAATGCAAATGACGTGATGGATCCACGAGTTCCAATAACATTAATTGCTAGAAAAAAAAAACAAGGAAGAGAAAGTCCAATAAGATTGAAATAGGAAGCTCCGTGTCTCAATCCATCCAAAGGGCATGTATGAAGGAAAAAAAACACTAGACTGATGGGTTTTCAATTTTCATCTCTCCATTTGGTCTCACTCGATGTAAGGCATATGATAGTATAATTATCGGTTTAACTGAATACTTACAAATTAAAATGTCTTTGTATTATAGAGAATCCAAGTGCATCCACCAAGCACGGTGTCACGAGAAAACTACCAATATTTGATCACGTTGAGATAGTACAATCAATAATGCATAATTGCACAATAGGTAAACAAAAACGCTAAATGCAACCGCGGTTGCATCCTTGTCACGGAACCGACAAGGAAAGATAGAGAGAGAGAAAGAACGCAGGAAAGGGAAGGAGGAGGCTCGAGCTGTGTGGATCTTGACGGGAGGAGGCAGAAATATGACATAAAAATTGATTTTGAAGGTCTTAGAGGGCTTTTTTTGGAAATCCGAAGGCGGAAAATTCCTTTTGGGTATTTTGAGCTCGTAGCTCTCGTTGATACCTTCAAATAATAAAAAAAATGGACCTAATTCCGATCACTGTACGCAAAGTTATGGCTGTTTGAAGTTTTCGTCGGAAATTACAGTCGATGGAACCCAGAAACCCATCGAGAGAGATGATTGACGCCTGCTCGAGACTTGCTCGAAGCGTACTCGAGGCAAAGCTCGAGCAGAGGCTCGAGCAAATATGCTCGAGCCTGTGCTCGAGGCGTGCTCGAGCCTCACATCGAGCAGAGGTTCGAGCATGCCTCGAGCAGATCTGCTTGAGTCCATGCTCGAATCTCGGCTCGAGGTTACGCTCGAGCACCCATCGAGCAGGGGCTCGAGCAGATGATTTGGAAGCGCGTTGAGTCGTGGAACTCCACGTCAGCCGGGGACGCAAAAAATGCCGCGAGCGCGGTTGCATCTAGCACTGCCTGTAAGTAAAACATACTAGATTCGTACACCTATCGAGAGGTTGAGCAAGTAAGTCGTTGAGGTACCTTACACTATTACCAATTAAGCTGTCATGTGAGAGCATCCAAAGGACATGTAAGAAGACTAAAAATGGATTCAACAAGTTTTAATTAAAAATTAGCCAAAATTTTAACTCTTATAAAATTTAGCTAGTCAAAGTTTACACTACCAAATAATGGACTCAGATTTTAATCTTTTATTAAAATATTATTTTTTTATATGTTATAAATTTAATTACAATTTTGAATGTTGTAATTTTAATTGTATCAACAGCTCTGTTTTCGATGGAGGTGCTCCTTATTTCTTAATCACTTAACACTTTGTTGTGCTGATCTCTTTCTCTGTAATCTATTTTGTACAATCTCTATTTCTCTCTCTCTTATTCATTAATCTATGAGCTCTCTCATTGGAGTTAACGCTTCAAGTGATGAGCCAAATGTAAAGGATACAAAGTGGACGAAGATATCATCTAAAAGAAGTAATTCCACAATGATACTAGCAACTCCACAAAAAAAGAAGGACTCATACAAGAATTACATGAGTCAAATTACTGAATATGATAGGGAGGATGAATGCTCATCAAATTATATTTTTATTGCCCGAATTGAGGTAGACAATGATAGCATTGTCTCAAAGAATGAAGAGGCGATAGAAGAAGAAGAAGAAGTAGTAGTATATCTGGAAGAGGAGCTCGAGCTTTGATAACTACAAAATTTGTCATCACCGGTTTTCGTCCAGGCCCGTTTGGTATAGGCTCAACTGAAACCAATGGTGAGAAATTTAGAATCGCCACCAACTATTTTTGGGGTGCAATTGGTCATCTAAAATGTGAGTGGTCTATATTATCAAATAAGGGTTTAGGGGTTGGTTACGTATAGAGAAAGATTAACACCCCAACAACACCCTTTCGGTACCTATGTTAGGAGGAGGAGGTTTCTATTTGTTTGTCACTGTTTTGACTAGGTTAAGACATTATTGTTTTCCTAAAAAGTTTATGTTTTTTATTTAGCTAAGTTATTTGTCAAAGTTATGATTAAAATTGATTTATCCTAAGTTTCTAAAGGAAATCCTAAAAGTTTTGTTTTGCTTTTTGTTTGAAGTGAAAAATGAAATCCGAAAATTTTGTTTTTTTTTTGAATTAATTGAAATAATTTTTTTTGATTTTTCTTTTTTTCATTTTTTGTTGTTGCTTTTTTTTGTTTTGTTTGTAATTTTTTTGGAACACTTTTTTGTTTTTTTGTTTTTTTATTTTTTTTGAAGGGTTGAAACTAAAAACTTAATATAAAATAAAAATAAATATTTGTGTTTTCCTTTTTTTTGTGGTTTTTGTTTTAAGGCTAATGAAAAATTAATACTTCTCAACAGAAATATTGTGTGTAATAGTGACATCCACAAATCAAATAACAATTTACTCATTTTTTTTCTTTTTTCATGTAACTCCTTTTGTTTTATCTCTTTTTTTTCTCTCCTTTTTTACTATTTGCTATTACATATTACAACTTAAATAGAATGGAAGAAATAACAACAAAACAATAAAAATAATAAACAAAACAACTAAACGAAATTAACAACAAGCAAAATCACAACACAAGCGATAAGAATATATAAAGAGAATGGACAAAAGGAACCTGTAAATAATAACGTTGGCTTTGGATGGAACTGCAGATAAGTCTTTGAGGGTGAAACTTCAAAGGTTGGTCGGTTGAAATTGGGCCGGAGGTTGGGTACCGCGGACCAGAACTAGAAAGGAACCTGTTTCTCTTCTCTTTTTGTTTTTGTTTTGCTTGCACAATTTGTTGGAAAAACTAATGGAAAAAGAAGAAGAAAGGAATGAAAAAGTAATGGGAGGGATGAACTGGGTGTAAGAGAGAGAGTGGCAGCAATTTTTCCTTAAAGAGATTTTTTTTTTGTCTGGGTGCTCTCTCCTTGAGCGTTTTTTTGAAAGGGGAGATAGAGAAAAAGAGACTAGGTTTTTTTTGGACATGAACCCTCTTAAGGCGTAATCTTCTGGGTGGTAGCCTCTTCTTTTTTTTGTGCGAAGGGAAGTAAGAACCTTTTAAATGCCTTTATTGCATCCTCTTAATTGAAGCATTAATTAATGCATTAATCATGTCACCCCCTTCTTTATTGTCAGATTCTCTCTTATGTCGGGTGGACTAATGACCCATAATTGCCTTTTTGTTTTTATGTGCACATGTGATCGACAGGCATTGAAAAACATTTTTGACAAATGATCAACTAATAAAAACGTGTGTCGTGATTACACAAGAAAGAGCCCACAGAAAATACGGCAAAATAGCAAAAGTCCAAGGTCGAAGGGACGAAGTGTTGGCAGGTCGAAGTGTCGGTGGGTCAAAGGTCAACGGGTCAAAGGTGAACGGTCAACGAGTCGGAGGTCGAGGGTTGAAGGGTTAAGGTCAGAATCAAGGGTCCAAGATCAATCCTCAAAAATCTGTGGGTCAAAGTGTCATAGGTCACGGGTCAAAGGTCAAGAGTCGAAGGTCTAGCCTCGAAGACTAAAGGGTCGAAGGGTCGAAGGTCTAGCCTCGAAGACTGAAGGGTCGAAGGATTCGAAAGTCGAAAACTCGGGGGTCAACCGTCGAAGACTCAAAGGTCAACAGGTCGAAGACTTTAAGTCTTCGAGGCTAGTTTTTTTTTTTACTTTTAATTACCCTTTTACCCCCACCCAAAAATGCCAAAATAGATGAACTTTTGGGGATTATTTGGGAAGACCCGTATTCGGTCACAGAGTCATTTTGGGGAATCTTGCACGGTCACATTTTTAGGCGGTTTGACTAAAGGCATTGACCGTTTTTTGACAAGTTTGATTTTTTTTGACGAAAATTATTTTAGTCATAACTTCTTTGTTTTAAATCGGAATTGAGCTCGGTCAAGTACGTTAGTCTCCAAATTTCATCCTTTATCATTCGGTGTTGGCCTTGGGGCACTTCAAGTGCTTACAGCAAAGTGTATCAATTTTGGGCTTCTCCGTTTGTGTTAGTGTATTCATCATTCCGTTTGTATTATTTGTGATAAACATGTTATTAATTATAATAGTGGTAAATGAATTATATGATTTTAAAAAGTTGTCTAACTTGATTATATGATAATTTGATAAATTTATTATGCATTTATGTTATTAATTTTAACTTAAATGGTACTAATCGTCAATGTTGGTCTCAAGGTCTAGCAAGTGAGGCCTGAGTCTTTGTTCGCCAAAAATTAAATTAAAATTAGGGCTTTCAGGGCTCATCTCATCTTGGCCTAACTTCTGACGGCAGCAAACAATTAAAAATTAATTTATAATTTTGACAATAATATATATTTTTAAATTTTATATTGTTCTTATAATTATAGTAAATAAAGATAAAAATCGATAGTTTAATTTATGGATAAAGGTTTTTAATTTAATAATCACTTTAAACCTCCTAAATCTCGGTACCGGCCCTACTAATTATAGTTTTAGATAACAGTTTCTAAACATAAATTACATATTTTATATTCCGGCTTCCCCTAACCGAACTTTCTGGATCTGTCCCTAATCAACTCCAAACCATTCCTTGGTAGTGAGAAATCTTTATGGACTTGCTCAACAAGGTATATGACATAGGCAAAAAGGTATATAAAATGGGGTTAGTATGTCTAACCCTGACAAAAATGGGGTCCAACAAAATTTGCATATAATTTATGGTCTTTAATTTAATATTTTAGTGAATTAATGCATTTTTTATAATAGTTTCCTCAAATTTCAGTTATTTATTATTTTAATCACTTTTAGATATTTAATATTAATTTCAGTGAATTTTTATTAATACTTTAATTATTTTAATTTTATTATTGATTTTGTGTTCCCTTGATTTTGGATTAATTTAATTTGCAATTTTATTATTGTTGTTGTTATTAGTTGATGGGTCTGTGTTTGATTTATGTTGTAGAGAGAAAAATCAAATAAAGTTATGGGCTCACTTTCAATTTTTTATTAGTGAGGTGGTGTGAATGAATAAAGAGAGAGATTTTTCAATTTTTGTTATTAGTGAGGTGGCTTTGGCGTGGAGAAAATGTCAACATTTTAGGTATTTAAGCTCATGCATGCCAACATGAGGGTGTGGGTCTTCGTCCAAGCTTCTACCCAATGCCACTCCATTTTCGATCTCTCTAACGGGATCAGCCCTTCAGCCGCCCAACCACATCACGCTCCTACACGATTCCAACGCAGCATTCAGACGCCCAGCCTAGTGCCGTCCGCAACAATTCTTACATCAGGCAAGGCTTTCGGTGCAACACTGTGAGACTATTCATATATTCTATTAATTAATTTTCTGTATTTGATTTAACTTTAAACTTTAATTGTTATTTAAATCTTTTTTCTTCATCTTATTAATTTATTTAGGTGCTATGGTTTGCAATTCATTCCTATATCTATTTTAAATTCTTTGCAATTAATTTGCGGTTGTAGTTACTTGTGGATTGTTTAAAACATAATTTTTAATTATTATTAATTCGCGGTTATGGTTAATTAATTTTGAGATGTGGAGATTATTATTCGTAGTGTTCGATTTGGTCTCCTGAATATAATCGTTTATAGAATTAGTACGAGTTCAAGTCTGATTTCTAGTGCGAATTCATAATTTTGAAGGAGAAGGAGACATTTGAAAATCCGTGTTTAGGTTTTCTATGTTTAGGGTATGATAGGAATATTGAAAAAATTGAGGGTAATGGGTTGAGGTGCTAGCTTTAGCTAACTTCAGCTAAATCAAAAAAATATCTATATTTATATAATTGTTTTCCTTTACCTTTTTATATAGCTAATGCATTGAAAAGGAATTTAAGTTAGATTTTGCTTTTGCTTTTGCTATTGGGTTGGAGATGCTCTTAGGTTTACAAAGTATGAAACTCACTTCTATTTTTATAATAATAATAATAATAATAATAATAATAATAATAATAATAACAACAACAACAACAACAACAACAACAAATAATAATAATAATAATAATAATAATAATAATTATTATTATTATTATTATTATTTGCTTTAAATTTTTGATAAAAAAATTAACTTATTGCTCAAATGTAAACTTATAAAATCATATATTTAAAAAAAATCATGATGGCAATGGTATTATAAAAGGTTTTATAAAAAATTATGTCGTGAGGTAAATTTATAAACTCTATTTTTTTATGTAGTGAGAGAAATTATATATAAACTAAACACTCTTAGAGCACTGGCATTTGGCTTCATCAAGCCAATGCCAAAATTTGATGAAAAAAAGAACTTTTTTTTTTTGTTTTGTAAATTTGATGAATAATTTTAAAATGTGTGCATTGAATTCACCAAACCAGCGACCCATCTCTCCCACCTTCTGCCCGCCCCGCAACCCATCTCCCCCTCCTCTCTCCACGCCCGGCAACCCATCCCCCTCCCCTCTCCCACGCAACCATCCCCCCCCCACCCTCCTCTTATGCACTCCCCCCCCCCCCCAAGCGACGTCAAGCATCCCCCACCTCCCCAATGACAACCAGCGACGTCGATCCATCCCCACCCCCGCAACGGCCCATCTCTCTCTCTCTCTCTCTCTCTCTCTCTCTCTCTCTCCCCCCCCCGCACGACAATGATCGATCTCCCCCCTTGCCCTTGGTCGTGTGGCAACGAACACAAGGGCTGTTGATGAGACTATAGTAGCTCGTCAAATTTGGGAAAAAATGAGAGAATATTGTAGCTTAAAGTAACGGTTTTGGTGTTTGATGATATCAATACAGCTTTATATATATATATATATATATATATATTCATCATATTTTTGACGTTTGATGTATCGGATGCCAGTGCTCTTAGAGCATTCACAGTGGCATCAATAAACTTTATCTAAAGTTTAACCAAAAACTTAACTTTTATAAAATTTAGCTATTCATCTTTGACAACTTCAAATAGCAGGCTCATTAATTTTTTAGCTATTTTAATAAAATATTAATATATTTAAAAAAAGCAAGACGACTCTGGTTTCCGCTCGCTGGACAGTCCTTCGGTTCCGCTCACTGGAGGTCCCAACCCGTCATTGGAGATCATGTTGCAGAGCGAGTGCCACGCCTCCAGGATGCGCCGCCCTGTAGTGCCGTTGTTGCTACACATCATCCCAGAGCAGTCCACTGCCCGGCACGCATCCAACTCGTTGATGCAATAGGACAGCAGCAGGTCCCGGAAGTCTCTCCTCCCGCCTCCGCTCAATCGCCAAGCGCGTCACGTTGCGCATCCCCGACATGTAAATAAAGCTGGATGTACGACATCGATGGATGGAATCATGGAAAGTGGGACCTTTACCAACATGCACATACAATACAAGGTTTGCCAAAACGTGAGTATTGTTTTGCCACAACCTGAAGGCAAATGCAAGTGAAGGCCCCCCCACCTCCATGACAGCGTCCCCATTCCCAAAAGTTGCATTAATTATATTAACCCAAGCAACTGCAACCCGCGTCCTTGCTGTTTCATTGCTTTTAAATTTTCTTCTTCTCTCAACACTTTTTTTCCCTTTTCCTTCCTCAATTCCATACCTCCCCATCAGTCCATCACTATTCCATCTCCTACTTGCTTTCAAAAACCATATTCCCATAATCCACCACAACCAAGATTAAGATTCGAGAGACCCAAAAAAGAAAACAAAAATTCATTTCCCATTTTGTGCCAAATCAAATCTGAATTGTGTGTGCGTGTGTTTTTGGGTAGACTAATTAATGGGTTGCTCTGCTTCGAGACCCCTTACCCTCATTACCGAATCAGCTGCCAATCATTAGTCGTTGTCTTCATCGCCTTCCATCTCCCCCACCTCCTCCTCCTCCTCCCATTCTTCGGTCCGAGTCACGTGGGCCTTCTCTCTCCCCGCCCCGTCGTCCACCACCCCCCGCTCTGCAAGGGCGACTCGCAACACCACGTTTGTCTCACCTCCACCACGTACGGCTCCCTCAGCCTAAGCACCACCGCCTCATTCCGTAACCCTGGCTTTGATGTCTCGGATCCGGCCACATCGACAGCAGCGGAGGTGGCTGATGAGTCTCTCTCGCCGGACTCCGTTATCAACACCTTGGAGCTTACGGATGGCCTCATGATTTCGAAATCGGTACGGGATTAGGAAGGTCGAATCTGAACCAAGGTGATACGCTGGGGTTTGAGTTCGTCCCAGGAGCGAGGAAGTGGCCCCACCGTCTGATCTCATCCAGGCTGGTCCCGGAGCCACGCTAGCAACCGCTCTCCGTGTCGGTCGCACTCCCGGGCGCTGAACTTGGACCATAGGTACTTCCCCACCGCCAAGCTAGCGTAGAAGGGGATGTAGAATGCCGTAGCCGACTTCGTCTCCGCCGTCCTGCACTCGTGGTTCACCACCCGGTTGTGGAACAGTAGCTCCAGGACAAACTATACCGTCCAGTACCACACCAGAGCAAGGCTCGCTGGTATCCTTCGGTTCTACTCGCCGGGGGAGGGGTGGGGGACAGTGAACGCATTGATGAGCCCAATAAATATTTTAATAATAAATATTATTTGATGAGTGTAATTCGCTGGCTAAATTTAGCAAGTCATAAATCCATAAGTTAAAAATATTGTAGCATTGAGGAGGCTATTGCATGAATGCTTTTTCCGCATTAGCTATTATTTAAGTATTATTTAGCTTTTGCATAGCCTACCGTGAGTGCTCTTAGAGCACTTCACAGCAGGCTCACCAAAAAGTTAAATTTTAACTAATGAATAACTAAAGGGTTATAAAGTTACAAACAACCTACACTGGCTCTCTATTGGTACAATAAATTTAACCAAATGTTAAATGACTGGCCAAATTTAGCCTGTCAATATGACTAGCTAAATTATATTTTATTAAATTTTAAACTATTCTTACAAACTCGATGGAGACACCTACACATGCTGTCATCACTGGTTTTCGTCCGGGCCTGTTTGGGGTGGGCTCAAACAAAACCAATGGTGAGAAATTTAGAGTCGCCACCAACTGTTTTTGGGGTACAGTTGGATACCCTCTACTTGGAGTAGTTAAGGTGTGGTCTGCGTTATCAGAGAAGGGTTCGGGAGTTGATTACGTGTATGGAAGGATTAGCACCCCTACAGCGCCCTTTCGGTATCTATTTTCAGAGGAGGAGGTTTTTTATTTGTATTGCCGTGATTCGGTTGAGGCACTATTGTTTTTCTAGAAAGTCTATGCTTTTTTATTTTACTAAGTTATTTGTCAAAGTTATGGTTAAAATTGATTTATCCTAAATTTCTAAAGGGTATCCTAAGAATTTTGATTTTTTTTATTATTTTATTTATTTATTTATTTTATTTTTTGCTTGAAATAAAAAATGAAATCTTTTGGTGTTTTTTATTTTTTATTTTTTATTTTTATTTTGTTTTTGTTTTCATTTTTGTTTTTTTGGTTTTGGAAATTAAAGTCCTAATTTTGGTTTTTTTTTGTTTGAAAACATGAAAACATTTTTTGTTTTGTTTTGTTTTTTTGTTTTTTGTTTTGTTTTTTGAAGACACATGTTTTGACAGAATTGAAACTAAATCTATACATGCATATTTGAGTTTTCGACTGTGGTACACATACCAAAATAAATGTGAAATGTGTGCATGTGGCATTCGAAAAAAAAAAGACAACAATTAAGACCACACTCTCTCTCTCTTTTTTTTTTCTTTTTTTCTTTTTCATATCACTCCTTTTTTTTTTCTCTTTGCTCTTTTTTTTACATCATACAACATATACAGAAGAGAGGAAATACAACGAAAATATAACAAATACAAACAACATAAAAAGGTAAATACAAGGAAAGATACACCGCATACCGATGACAGGAAAAGGAAAAATAATGCAGAAAATTACTAAGAATTACATCTAATAGAAATAGAAATAAGCTAAAAAGCAATAAAGAAACAAATACGGAACCGACTTTGGGGGCTTTCAACACCAGTCTTTCGTTTGGGCTCCTGTCAGCGTCGATAGTCACCTGCTCGAATTACTAACCACCAAATTCCTATAAAAGACAGAGAGAATCTGGGAGAGTTTTTTTTTTTTTTTGATTTTTGATTTTGGGAAAGGGAGCTCGTAAAGGAAAGGGAGGAGAATGGAAGGAGTTTTCCTTCTTCTTCTTCTTTTTTTTTTTTTTGGAAAAAAAGGCTTTAGTGTAGATCTAGGCAGGCGTTAAAGGCTATAGGCGTTTTTTTTTTTGGATGAATCAGGGCGTTTTTTTTTTCAGGGAGCTGGGTATGAAGATGGCAGCAAGGATTAGGAAAAAAAAGAGTTGTATCGAGGTATCAGGGAAGGCTGGAAGTGAATGGGTGATATCTAGTTTCAAAATGGCAAAAGGTTGGTTTTTTTAATGCAGGAGTTGGGCGAAAATGGCAGCAAATCTGGGCGTTTTCTAGGACTCCTTTTTTTTTTTTTTTGTGCATCAATCCCCTCTTTTTTCTACCAAACCTCTCTTCTTTTTCTCTTGGCCGATCTTCTCTTCTTTTTTCTGGGACTGAACTCTGTTTTCTTTCTTTTTTTCTTTCTCTGCCGTACTCTTTTTTCTCTTGGCCGAACCCTCTTTTTTCTCTCTTCCCCTCAACTCCTTTTTTTGCGTGGACGAATCTCGGGCGTGATCCTCTTCTTATTCTGGGTGTTCTCCTCTTCTTATTTGCGTGGACAGAAGACTGGATATAAAGAGGGCCGGCTGAATTTTTTGGCTGGACTATCATTAATTGCTGCATTTAATGCTCTATTATGAATGCTAGCATTTTTTAATTGCATGTTCTGTGCGTTGTCGGATGGTCTGGCGACTTGCAGCTCGTGATTCTCCTTTTTTAAGTTTTCATTTAACACATGTGACCAACAAGCGTTGAAAAATGATTCTGTCAAATGGCCAGCTCATTAAGACATGTCCCATGAGTAGCCAGCGAGAATGCCAGCGAAAGAAGCCTAACAGCGAGAGAGCCTCGAAGTGTCGGCAGGGTCAAAGTTTTCGTGGGTCGAAGGGTCGAAGGCTCACAGGGTTCGAAGGTCAAGGGTTGAAGGGTCGAAGGTCGGAGGTTTGCAGGTTTCGAGGCTTCGAATCTTCGATGCTTCGAGGCTTCAAGACTTCGAGGCTTCAAGGCTTCGAGGCTTCGAGACTTCAGGGCTTCGATGCTTCGAGGCTTCGAGGGTCAACAGGTCAAAGTGTCGGCAGGTCGAAGGTCAACGGTCAACGGTCAACCCTGAAGCTTTTTTTTAACTTTTAATTACCTTTTTACCCTCACCCAAAATGCAAAAGTGAACGACCTTTTAGGGATGGTTTGGGAAGACCCGCATTCGCCTAAATAGACATTTCAGACTATTCCTCATGTGCGCATTTTCGGGCCATTTGACCAGGGGCATTGACCATCTTTTGGCAGGTTTGACTTTTTCCAACGAAAGTTGTTTTGGCTATAACTTCTTCATTTTTCATCGAAATTGAGCTCAGTCAAGTGCGTTATTCTCCAAATTTCCTCCTCTATCCCCTGGTATTGGTCTTGGGGTACTTCAGGGACTTGTAGCAATGGTTATCCATTTTGGGCTTCCCGGTTTGTGTCAATGTATCCATCTTGTGCAAATCGCAGGGAATCTCTAAGGACCTGTTCAACAAGGTATATGACATGGGCAAAAAGGTATATACACCAACTAGGGTTAGTATGTCCAACCCGGAAAAAATGGAGTCCAACAGCTGCCCCTCTTTGTGCACTGTTTGTATACAAACAACGTACAAAGATAAAAGGGAGTCATTTTGGACGGGTTAGAGCACTTACCTGACTTACCTAGCACAAAGGAATAGTAGATTGCGACGGTTGGGTCTGTCCCCGAGAGGCAAAAAGGGCTTCACAGGTCGGTGGACTTGGATAATACTTTGATGAGGCATCTAAGGCTGCCTTCGATTGTAAAGATACTGGAGATTGAAAGCCTACAACAATGACAGGATTGAACTGAAAAAGAGAGCCTACGGCAACAATAGACTTTGGTTAAAAATGAAAAGCCCACAACAATGATAGGCTTGAACTGAAAAATGAAAAGCCCACAGCAATGATAGGCGTGAACGGAAAAATGGAAAACCCACAGCAATGATAGGCTTGAACTAAAAAAGAAAAACCTACGGCAACGATAGACTTGAGTTGAAAATGCAAAGCCCACAGCAATGATAGGCTTGAACTGAAAAATGGAAAAGGCCTACAGCAATGATGGGCGTGAACTAAAATTGAAAGGCCTACAGCAACGATAGGCTCGAATTGAAAATGGAAAGCCCACAACAACGATAGGCTTGAATTAAAAATTGAAAGGCCCACAGCAACGATAGGCTCGAATTGAAAATGGAAAGCCCATAGCAACGATAGGCTTGAATTGAAAATGGAAAGCCCACAGCAACGATGGGCTTGAATTAAAAATTGAAAGGCCCATAGCAACGATAGGCTCGAATTGAAGATGGAAAGCCCACAGCAACGATAGGCTTGAATTAAAAATTGAAAGGCCCACAGCAACGATAGGCTTGAATTGAAAATGGAAAGCCCACAGCAACGATAGGCTTGAATTGAAAATGGAAAAGCTCACAACAACGATAGGCTTAAACTGGAAAGACTTGTTGGAGACATCAATTGGTATTTGAGGGAAATGCTTTGGGGAATTGGTGAGCTTGGGAAGTAACCCAATCCGGGCTCCCTCTACGAGTTCACTCAAGGAGATCACTCTACGAGGTGACCTAAAAGGGGAAAAAGTTTGTTCAAGTGCCAAAAGGATACGTTTAGAGCTTGGGGAAATTGCAAAGAAAGAGTTGTATAGTTGAACAAAGAAAGCTAGGATAGCTTGATGAGAAGCTTGCTAAGTATGAGCTCCTAGGATCTTCAGAGGTGGTAACATTCCTGAAATTACAGAGTATGCTGAATGTATGCAAATGATGCATGGACTGCGATATGCTGTAAGCGGGGATGCATAAACCTCAACCTGTGGTGCCATATGATGCCATGTGATGCGATGCGATGTATGCATCGAATGCAATGTGATGTATCACTGAGGGTTTGGCCAGGACTAGAGATTTATCTCAATGCTGTTGGAGAGGTTGGCTAACATTCAACTTGTTGGGGAACAATGTTCTCTTTGGATAGGGAGTTCATTCTATCTTTGCTGGGGAACTCCCTTTTGTGCATGGAGGGTCTATTAAATTTAGCTTCGCCATACTGAGGAGCTTGACTTGATGGCTTCTCTGGGATAGTGATATTCTGTGGAGATATGAGTATTCTGAGTTGGGGGACTTAATTTGTTTGGGGATTTTGAGCTTGACCCTACTCATAAGGCAATGCTAAAAGAGCCTACTAGAGATTTAAGATATTCTACTTAAATGTGAAATGAAGATGATAAAATATGATTAACGATATAAAACGCGATTTTGCTGGTTTGATCCCACAAAACATATGTATATCATAAAAAATGCCCTATTGTTATAATCTGATAAACAGAATTACAAGTCTTTAAAAAGCATAATATACAAATTTGATTCGAGTGTGCCTTAGGTTTGACCAAGCCTTCCACCGTTTGTAGCTACTGTCTTTAGGTGACGCTATTTCCACTGTTTGCAAAGGACCCTGTTTTAGGTGGTCCTAATCCTTGGATTCTAACTGCTTTCACCCTTCAGGATTTGTCGTTGGCTTTGTATTTTACCCTTGGTGCCCTTTTGGGTTTTCACCAAGTCCGCCTTTGCTTGCTTCTTTGTCTTTTGTTGGAGCTTTGTATTTTACCCTTGGTGCCCTTTCGGGTTTTCACCAAGTCCGCTCATTACAAGAAAGAGAATCTGGTTGAGAGGTATGAGAGTTAAGCATAGAACTTTTTCACCGCATCACTATTCACCGGGTTAGGGAGCTCATCCCCATCCATTCTGGCAAGGATTAAGGCACCTCCTGAGAATGCTTTTTTCCCCACATATGGGCCTTCATAATTGGGAGTCCACTTGCCTCTATGGTCATGTTGAATTAGTAAAATCTTCTTGAGGACGAGGTCACCCGCTTGAAAGCTTCTGGGCTTCACCTTTTTATTGTAGTTGTTCAT
>CM042085.1:26127210-26149710 GCA_023512835.1 Taxillus chinensis | reverse complement strand
GCAGACCGTCGTCTCTTGGGCTCAGGTTGGCTCTTATGGATAAACCCTCCAGGAATGTAACATTTAAGGGCGGGAAGCTTCTCCTTTCTTTTTGTCTGGCCTTTCTCGCAATCTTGCCATTCCGACTTCCCTCTTTTGATAGCTTCCTCTCGTCCCGCTTTTGTAGGGACGTAGCCTAGTCCAAACTTTTCGGTATTTTCTCGGATGGTCAATGGTTTCTGGATTCCTTGAGCCTTTGGGCCTAATCCTTGCCCTGGTTTGTACCCTTGCTTGATCATGGTGGCTGCAACCATTCTTGCAGCCTTCGAGAGATATTGTATTGGGGCAGAAGTGACATTTACCATCTCGAACACCCGATAAGAGCATTCTGGTATATCTTCATTGTTCTCAACATAAGGAACCGATGCTGTTAGCAGTTCCGCAAGCGTACGGATCGTTACAAGTAATAAAGTGGACTCAAAGTCCGGATGTCGAACCCACAAGGAAAGTGATCAAGTAAAAAGCTCATTTTGTAAATCCATGATGTATTTAAAGTTGGTTTTGTATCATTAGCACTTTGAATGTTGTAATTTAAATAAACAAGGCAATGTAAATGATCTTATGGGAGAAAATAGGGATTTGGATGTCAATCAATGTAATTAATTAATCTTTTGTTCTTAAGGCATATTAATTCAAACTTTCCTTTCTTATTTAAAACCCAACACCTTTGCATGTACTAGCCTCTTTCAAGTGACCTAGCCGTGTGTATACCCTAGCTTAGGGAACGGGCAACCCATTATGTGCTTAAGTTGTTTGAGTGTAGATTGGCATCACACCAACCCTAACTAGGTTACAAGCAAGATTACTGGCTTTCGCAAATTATAATCTTAGCAAGTCAAGTCTTTTAACTATTCGGTTATCAATGTCTTTTTTCGATCCATAATTGATTAACCTTATACAAGATTTAAGGTGGCCGAACTTAAATCTCACATGCTAACTCAAAAGACTTGATAAACATAACAGGGAATTTCAAATTAACTAGCCAAAAGAAAAGGAATTAATAACTTACATCAAATCCATCCTCCTCCCATAGAGGTTTAAGCTACCATAGCAAATAAGAAAACCATTATTCTAACTATGAGAACCCAATACACTTCTCTCTCTCTCTCTCTCTCTCTCCCCAGAATGAACCATCTGCCAAAATTACATGAAAAATCCCTTTTGTCTTACAATTCTGTGCATAACCGCTCTCCTAACCGAACTTGTTCATCCATCAATTCAAACTCGTTTCCCTCTCAAAAAGGTGATGGAGCGTCGTCGAATCCTTTAATGAAGGATTACAGAACGGGAGGCATCTATGAGAGTTTGTTGATCGACGGGGTAGGTTGTGCGAAGCGCCCATGGTCAATTCATTTGGTCAACTCAATTTCAAATGACCGTTTCAAATGACCAAGCTCTCGAGCTTCGGTCAACTCAATTAGTCCTCATTTCTTTTTGGTCATTTCAAATTTGAAATGACCGCAGCGGATTGTCCCTTGCTCCTTCCTTCTTCATTTAGACCTTGTTGTCACGGGTCGTGCCCTGTTCCCAATGCGCCATGGGGCACTTAGCTTCTCATCCACGATCCGCCAAGTTTAGCCTTTAAGGGTTGAAGCGCACGTAGGGGGTTTCGCCTTTTGCCCTGCCATGGGCTCATCGGGGAACGGCTCCGGGCCATGACCGGTTTGTCAAGGATGGCCAAATCCCTTCTTCAACGTCAGTCGATAGCGGCGTGCCCCGCATTCAACCGGGTCGGCACGTCACTCGAAGGGGTTCCATCCGTTCTCCTCCACGAACCGCCTGGAACCTTCCGGCCGCACCATCTACGCTTCAACCAACCCCTCTCCTTTACGTAGCACGAATCCATTCCTGAATCGTGCCACTAAGAAACGTCCCGCCAGCACCACGCTGCTCGGGTCGTGACATTGTGCTCGACCTGTTTTCCATTCAAAGACAGCAAAAACACCACAAAAGGATCTACTGCTACCATGTTAGGGGGTTAGTTCATTAATTGATCAAATACATCAAAATAAAGTTGAAATTGTGATCTTTTCTCATTAATTCTTCTTCATTTGACACTAAAATAAGTTGAAAAATCCCCTAACAACAACTCCAAACTTAGAACTTGCTCGTCCCGAGGCAATTAAAATTGAAGCATAAGAAGAAGTAAGACATTGATGTGAATATCAGGGCATGTGAAGAATGAAACATTCATAATAATAGTGGCTTAACTTTTCATAACATGCATAAAATCTAGTATTCTTGGTCCAACAATCATGTGTTCTCATTACTAAGGCTAAGAAACAATTGAATATATGACATTTTGAACAATTTCTTAATTCCTTGCACTCTTAAAATGAGCAAAGCAGCCTCACTCATAAAGTATTCTTACTTCACTCTCTCTCAATTCTTCATGGAATTAAACCTAAGCAAGTGTTTTCCTAGCTCCTTTTAGTGACACAACCATCATCCTATAGCCCAATTAGTTTTTGCTATAAACCACATTGATATAGAAATAACAATGCCCAACACACTCTCTATTTCCTCTTCTACATACAAGAAAGTTTTATATACATCATACTGTAGACATTCAACTGTACATTGTTCTTTTCTTTTTTTTTTTATGCCGTAGTAATCTATATAACCTTACAAGATTTTTATTGATGGGTTATATATCGCTACGGTCCATAACTTCTTTTTTTTTTTTTACAAAAACATTCTTTACAAACTCTTTATACAGAAAATATATCATCTCTAACTCGCATTTTTGTCAACATTCTATACAAACTGGAACTTTGTACTCTATTAAGACAAGTGGCTATAACTCCAACTCCACCATTCCAACAAATCCGATCACCAAGTAGAACTATAGAAAAACTTGTCCAAATTTATATTCCATGAACACTCACAAATATATGGCTCTCAATATATTGTGTTCTCACTCGTTCAAGAAATTAAGTTTTGTTCAAATATTATCAATTTATGAGAGATCCAAACCATTGTTCAAACGCATGATGATATCATTCCAAGTACATAGATTCCATGCATAAAATTACTAAATAAACCACTGATTCTAAACATTTCATTCTATACATGCTGCAAATAAACATTTCAAAAATCTTCCTCATGCATTCATCTAATCATGCAACTCCTTTCACAATATAACCAAATCTCTTATATGAACAATGCATACCATCATTAATTCCATTGCATCTTCACAAACAACTCCAAACTTGAAGTTTTGCATATTCGCAGAAACATACCATCAGAAAGGGAAATGTTCAAACCTTCTTCTTCTGTTTCTTATGAAGAGAGGCTGGCTTACTATAATAATACATTGTTTGAGCCATCAATTCACGAAGAGCTAGTACAGAAATCGGGTGTGAATTTGGTACATCCCATTTTCCTCCATGTTCTTGCATGAGAGCAGTCAGATAGTAACAAACAAAAGGTCCACAGCTTGAAGTGTCAACTTGGAGTGGTGATGGTTGGACTGAATAGGGCAATTGTTCTTCTGGTTTCTCCATGCCAAAATGAGTATAGATTTGAGCTATCTTCATAGCCTGATGTAAGGATTCTCCAACCCCAGCTCCTAGCTCTTTCAATCTGTCTGCATTATTTGCTCCCAAGGAATCATAGACATGGATAGCATTATTCCCCATTGTATACTTCAATAAGATATAATGATTTGAGATGTGAATGGGGATCAGAACAGCCTTTAAATCTACCCACGGTCGGAAACCTTCTTCACTCCCTATCATATATGCAGCCAACGCCCCTGGCTTAAGGGAAGGAGAATTAGCAAGCAAAGGAAGTACTTCATAGTCCTTACCATGTTTAAAAATATCTGGTTCCTTCCTTATAGCATCTCTTAAGGCAAAAATGAAATTGCCCAAATCAGGAGACTCAATCCAATTTCGAACACCAACAATTCTCCTCAAGTCCTCTGGCCGGAAATGTTCCAAATGTCCAGTTGTTCTATAAAGTTCTTGATTAGAATCTCTAAACTGGTAATATTTCTCTCTTGACTCAGTTGTTTCCAGCCCTGGAGTGATAAGTATGTCCAACAATGACCATAGAGGAGTTGGAAGCAAATCCAATGATGGCTCAGTTCTCTTTTTCTTTTGAGCTCTTATTGGAGCTTTTCTTGTTTGGGCTCTTCTTTTTGGGGCTCTAGTTTTCTTTGGGCGTTTCTGAACAGCACCTGCAGGATGCAAAGTGCTCTCCATCTCAAATGGTGGGAAAAGTTGTATTGTTAGAGGAGAAGGACCTCTCTCTACCTCATCTTCTTCAGATTTCTGCTTTTCAACTGTTGGTTCTGGTGTAGCCACATGAGTGGAAGCTACTTCTTCCTCAGATTTCTTTTGCTCCTTCTCTGATGCAGGTTGGGCTTTTGTTGATTTCTTCTTCCTCTGTTTCGCTCTCTCCAACAATTCTGCAATTTGTTTCATGTGGCTCTCATAAGCAGCCTTTACATCTCCTTGAAGTTTAAGTAAAGCTGTTTCCTCACTCGAACTTATTGCATAAGTTTCTTCATCTTCCTCAAAAGATTCATATTTCTCAGGTTTCTGCATGTTTTCCTTTTCAATACTCTCTTCCTCAGCTGAAGAAACCTGAAGTGGGAAAGCTGAACCATCTTTTGCAGGAGATATTTGCTTTGCTCTATGAAATACAGGCCCCACCAATTTAACGGCTATAGTCCCTTCCTCAGTGATGCATTTTATAATCAAATTGTTTGGATAAGGAGTCTTAGCAGCAGTTCTATATATACTAGGATAACATTGTTGCACCACTTTTGTTAAAATTCGCACAAACCCCCTCTTATCCACTGACTTCTTCCACTCTTGAAAGATCATTTCTGCCCAGTCTATGGACAATTCTGCCTTGGTGCTATACATGCATTGTAAATGTGCAACAGGGACTGCATCAATTCCTAGCATCTGAGAAAATATGCACCGACCAAAAAGAATAGCTAAAAATCTCAAATACCCTGAAAACCCCATTTTCTTATGATATTTCTTCTCATTCCCCTTGTGTTTGGAGTAATTAAGTGCTTCACTAAATTCCTCTTTAGTTAGGTCAGGCAAAGAGCATCATTTGCTCTGTAAATTGAAGGTTTTTCGAATATTGGCAGTAGAAATTACTACCTTCTTTCCCCCTACTGTAGATATCATACGATTCTCCTCTGTTTTCAAATTATTATAAAAATTCTCTGCAAACTCCATCAACAGAGGGCAAGGATCACCACATACCTTGTGCAAGTTCTGTCCTTCAAGTATTCTCTGCATTTCAGCCGCCCATGAAACGCTAGGGTTATTCAAGAGTTCTCACGGAAACACCAGCCCTGGCGTCACCTCTCTGACAACTGCCTTTGAATTCGCCATGTGAACTGTCGCGAAGAAAACGAGTGATTGTTCAACTTGGTTGGAGGTGATCTGAATCGACAAACCTTTAAGAGATAAGGGAACTGAGCGAGATTCACGAACTGGAGAAGTGAGCTGGTGGATTTCGTGCAAAAGAAGTTCGGCTGAAATATTGCCCCTCTGTTTTTAAATGAGTGTCCTTAGTCAATCGATTTGTCAACTCAATTTTTAATTGACTGAGCCCTCGGGACACCTTAGTCATTTCAAATGGCTGGGTCATTTCAATTTGGTCATTTTAAATTTCAAATGACCACTTCATTAAAAATTACCAGTTTCAGTCTAAAACGCAGAATTAACTTCCTTCAACTGCACCATTGCTTGGGTTCTCTATCTGAATATCAATAAACTCAAACAAACAATCAAATAATCACAAATAACTCGGGTTGCCTCTCGGAAGCGCTGCATTTAATGTCAGTAGCTTAACATTCTTTCTTGAATAATTTGGAAATGGAGCAAGGTAAAGAACCTCCTTTACTCCTGCAGGCTCAACAAAAACCTTCAACCTGTGTCCATTAATAGCGAATGCTGGAGAATTATCCTGTTGAATAAGTACTCCTCCCTTTTCAAAACCTTTTTTAACCACAAAAGGTCCAGACCATTTACTCTTGAGTTTTCCAGGGAAAAGTTTCAGTCTAGAATTATACAACAAAACCTTCTGACCTTCTGTAAACTGCTTAGGATGAAGATGTTTATCATGCCATCTCTTAGTCTTCTCCTTGTAAATTTTTGCATTTTCATATGCATTCAATCTAAATTCCTCAATCTCATTTAATTGCATAAGTCTGGACTCCTCTGATTTCTGAGCATTAAAATTTAAAATGTGTGTGGCCCAATAGGCCTTATGCTCTAGTTCCACAGGTAAGTGGCATGCTTTTCCAAAAACCAATTTGAAAGGTGATGTACCCAATGGGGTTTTGAAAGCTGTTCTATATGCCCACAATGCATCATCCAATTTGTTGGCCCATTCCTTTCTAGACAAGTTGACTGTTCTCTCAAGGATCCTCTTAATTTCTCTGTTTGAAATTTCAACTTGTCCATTGGCTTAAGGATGATATGGAGTAGTGATTCTATGATGAACTACATACTTTTTCAACAGCTTTTCAATAAACTTATTACAAAAGTGGCTTCCTCCATCACTGACTAATGCTCTGGGTACTCCAAATCTGGTAAAAATATTCTTTTTAAGAAACTTGAGTACCATTCTTGAATCATTAGTTTGGGTAGCTATGGCTTCCACCCACTTTGACACATAATCAACTACCACTAGAATATACTGATTCTCGTAAGATGACGGGAAAGGACCCATAAAATCTATTCCCCAAACATCGAACAGCTCCACTTCTAAGATGTTTGTCAGGAGCATTTCATCTCTTCTTGTTAGATTCCCAGATTTTTGGCATTACTCACAAGCTTGAACAAAACTCCTTGTATCATGAAACAGTGTAGGCCAAAAGAAACCTGCTTGAAGGACCTTTGCTGTTGTTTTAGATGGTCCCGTATGACCTCCACACTCTCTAGTGTGACAATGACTCAAAATACTGGTCATCTCATATTCTGGAACACACCTTCTTATCAAGCCATCAGCACAAATCTTGAATAACAGAGGTTTCTCCCAAATGTAACTCCTCACTTCAGATAAAAATTTCTTCTTTTGTTGTGATGAGAATTTATAAGGGAAAATTCCCCCTACAATATAGTTTACCAAATCTGCATACCAAGGAGTGAATTCCTGCACAACAAATAATTTTTCATCTGGAAAATCTTCAGCTATACGTAAAACCTCATCAAAATTCTTTTCAACTCCTTCTAATCTTGACAAATGATCTGCCATAACATTTTCTGCTCCCTGCTTATCCTTGATTGTGAAATCAAATTCTTGCAACAATAACACCCAACGAATCAGACGAGGTTTTGATTCCTTCTTGGTTATCAAGTATTTGATAGCCGCATAATTAGTGAAAACAACTGTGTGGGATCCCAAAAGGTAACTTCTGAATTTATCAAAGGCATAAACAATTGCAAGTAATTCCTTTTTAATTGTGGCATAGTTGATCTGAGCATCATTCAACAATTTGCTTGCATAAGCAATTACATGCACCTTCTTCTCCTTCCTCTGTCCTAAGACAACTCCTATAGCTGTGTCACTTGCGTCACACATTAATTCAAATGGCAAATTCCAATCAGAAGATATAATGATAGGGGCAGAAATAAGAGCCTCCTTGAGTTGCTTAAAAGCTGTTTGACACTCAGCAGAAAATTCAAATGTCACATCCTTCACTAGCAATGAACATAGAGGTTTAGAGATTTTTGAAAAATCCTTTATGAACCTTCTATAAAATCCTGCATGCCCCAAGAAACTTCGAACCCCTTTGACGTTTGTGGGTGGTGGCATGGATTTTATAGCAGCAATCTTTGCACGATCTACCTCTATTCCCTTGCTGGACACTTTATGTCCCAAGACAATGCCTTCTTGCACCATAAAATGACATTTTTCCCAATTAAGAACAAGATTGGTCTCTTCACATCTCTGCAAAATCTGAGATAAATTGTTTAAACAATCATCATATGAAGAACCAAAAACAGAGAAGTCATCCATAAATATTTCAATTGTCTTCTCTACAAACTCTGAAAAGATAGCCATCATGCAACGTTGGAATGTAGCGGGAGCATTGCATAATCCAAAAGGCATCCTCCTATAGGCAAAAGTTCCATAAGGGCATGTGAAAGTAGTTTTGTCTTGATCTTCCGGTGCAATGGATATTTGATTATACCCAGAATATCCATCAAGAAAATAATAGTAATTGTACCCGGCCAATCTTTCCAACATTTGATCAATATGTGGCAAAGGAAAATGATCTTTTCTTGTGTTTGCATTGAGTTTGTGATAATCTATGCAAACTCTCCATCCGGTGATAGTTCTAGTAGAGATTAATTCATTTTCGAATTCTTGACCACAGTTATCCCTCCTTTCTTAGGGACAATCTGCACAGGACTCACCCATGGGCTATCTGAGATAGAATATATAATACCAGCATCAAGAAGCTTAGTAACTTCAGCCCGTACTACTTCTTTCATGTTTGGGTTTAACCTTCTCTGATGCTGAATGCTATTTTTACTCTTGTCTTCTAAAAAGATTCTGTGCATGCACATGGAAGGACTAATTCCCTTTATATCTGCCATTGTCCACCCAATAGCATTCTTCCTCTTCTTCAAAACTGTCAACAATTGATCTAATTGTTCTCCTTGTAGCTCAGCAGCTACAATGACAGGCCACTCGCCTTCTTCTCCAAGAATACATACTTTAGATGTGCTGGTAGAATCTTCAACTCAACCTTTGGTGCCTTTTCCATCGATGGGACTGGTTTAAAATTTCTTCCAATATCTTCAAATCCTTTCTTTGATTGAAAATGAATGACTGGTGTGACCTCTAAAGCATTTCTCACCTCTAGAATGTCTTCATTAACATTTGAAGAGACATTCTCCAAACATAACCCTAAAGGATCACGAAATCCCTTAGCATGATCTTCAATTGCAATATTTAACATCTCCACAAGACAACCTTGCTCATGTTCAACTTCCTGAGGGTTCTTCATAATTTATATAAGTTGAACTCCACTTTGTCTTCACCAATGTGTAATTCCAATTTCCCACCTTTGACATCTATGATTGCCCCTGCTGTTGCTAAAAATGGTCTGCCCAAAATAAGTGGCAAAGAACCACCTTCTTTCATATCTAAAGCTATCAAGTCAATTGGGACAACAAAATTCTGAATTTGTAACGGTGCATTCTCAATAATGCCAGCTGCATACTTAATAGATTTATCAGCAAGCTGCAAGGTCACTGACGTGGGCTGCAATTTTCTAAGACCTAGCTTGCTGCATACTGAAGATGGAATCAAACTCACACTAGCTCCCAAGTCACAGAAAGCTGAATCAAAAGTAACGTTCCCTATAGTGCAAGGTATGGAAAAACTTCCTGGGTCTCCCATCTTCTGAGGTAGTTTTCTCTGAATAATTGCACTGCATTCTTCTGTGAGTGCAATTGTTCTATTCTCTTCAATTTTCTTTTTGTTACTCAACATCTCTTTCAACATCTTGGAGTAGGAAGGCATTTGAGCCAAAGCTTCCAAAAATGGAATGGTAAGCTTTAATTCCTTAAGATGTTCAATGAATCTTTTGTATTGTTCATCTTTCTTTCTTTGTCTCAATCTTTGAGGGAAAGGTATTGGTGGAGCATAATTCTTCACCACCTTAGGAACTTCAAGATGTTCCTCTTTCTTTTCTTCCCTTTCTTCCTCAGATTTAGGTTCACCTTCATTCTTCTTGACATGGATTGTTTCCTCCACTTGAGGAACTTCCCTCTCTGGTAACTCTCTTCCACTTCTTAGCATAACAGCCTGCACATATTCCTTTGGGTTTGGCTCAGTCTTACTAGGAAGCTCCCCTGGGTTCCTAATAGTAAGTGCGTTTGCTATTTGTGCAATTTGAGTCTCTAACTTCTTGTTATGAGTCTCAATTCTGTCAAATCGGCTACCAATATCAGTTTCAATCTTATTCAATCTCTGTTCAGTTTCTGCTGCCATCTTCTCAATTGCACATTCCCAATCAGCCTTCCTTTTCCCACCATACCCAGCTCCTTGCTGTTTAGGTTGGAACTGCTTATTGAATTGCTGATTGTTCTGATTATTCTGCCTTTGAGTTGCATTATTTCCACTTTGATTCTGCTGATTATTCTGTCCTCCCCATGAAAAATTCGGATGATTCCTCCATCCGGGATTGTAGGTATTGGAAAATGGATTATTCTGTTGCCTGTTTTGGTTAGCTATGTAGTTAACCTCCTCATTCATATTAGCTGAATATCCTTCCACTGTCTCTCCATATGCTTTTAGTGGACACTCATTCGGAATGTGTATGCCCCCACATTCTTGGCAAGCGAGTTAACCTTTGCTACTCTCTGAACATTTAATTTTTCCACCTGTTTTGTCAGAGCTTCCAACTTAGCATTTAGCATTATGGAATTATCCACCTCAATTAAACCAGGTTTCTTCACAGCTACTCTCCTAGAGGGCCACTGAGCTTGCTCTTTTGTCAGTTCCTCTATAATCTCTTTAGCTTCTTCTGCAGTCTTGGCTGTCAGAGCACCTCCAGCTGCAGCATTTACCATGTACTGCTCCTCAGCTGTAAGCCCTCCATAAAACACTTCAATAAAAAGCCAATCTTCTAAGCCATGATTGGGACATTTTCTCTGTAATTCCCTAAATCTTTTTCATGCCTCACCAAGTGTTTCTCCAGTGACTTGGGTAAAAGCAGTGATGTTGTTTCTCAACTTCACTATTCTTCCTCTTGGGAAATATTTAGTGAGAAATTCCTGGGCACAATCTGCCCATCTGGTGAAATGTCCCTCTGAAAAAGAATTGAACCAGATCAAAGCATCCTCCTTTAAAGACTAAGGGAATAATTCCAATCGGATAAAATCCTCCGGTACTCCTTGTCTTCTCATTGTTCTGCATATCTGCACAAATCTGGCTAAATGGTGGTGAGGATCCTCTAAAGGTGTTCCCCCAAAACTGTTCTGCACCACTAAATTAATGAGCTGTGGAGAGAACTCAAAGTTTTCTCTCAAGAGAGGTGGTGGATAGATAGGATTTCTGATATCAGAAACGTCAGGAGTATGATGCTCCCTAACTGGCCTGAGATCTGACCCATTATCTTCCTGCTGCTGTTGTTGTTCCTCCATAACTGAACAAGATTCAACACTTTCTTGTTCCCACAACAAATTCTGCAAATCAAAATCTGGATTACTCCAAAATCCAGGAGCAGAATTTGATTCTTCTTCAATGCTTCCTGACTGTACACTCCTTTGCTTTCTCAATCTAGCAAAGAATGTATGCTCTGGCTCAGGATCAAACAAATATTCAAACGTTAATGAATGCTTGCTCATTCATTCGCACCTATAGAAATAACAATGAACACATACCTAGCATAATACCGCACACGGAGTTTGGTAATTACAACAAGTATGCTTCCACACTCGATCACAAAATGTACTTTCAACTTTGTTACCTTCCCCGGCAACGGCGCCAAAAACTTGTTAGCAGTTCCGCAAGTGTACGGATCGTTACAAGTAATAAAGTGGACTCAAAGTCCGGATATCAAACCCACAAGGAAAGTGATCAAGTAAAAAGCTCATTTTGTAAATCCATGATGTATTTGAAGTTGATTTTGTATCATTAGCACTTTGAATGTTGTAATTTAAATAAACAAGGCAATGTAAATGATCTTATGGGAGAAAATAGGGATTTGGATGTCAATCAATGTAATTAATTAATCTTTTGTTCTTAAGGCATATTAATTCAAACTTTCCTTTCTTATTTAAAACCCAACACCTTTGCATGTACTAGCCTCTTTCGAGTGACCTAGCCGTGTGTATACCCTAGCTTGGGGAACGGGCAACCCATTATGTGCTTAAGTTGTTTGAGTGTAGATTGGCATCACACCAACCCTAACTAGGTTACAAGCAAGATTACTGGCTTTCGCAAATTATAATCTTAGCAAGTCAAGTCTTTTAACTATCCGGTTATTAATGTCTTCTTTCGATCCATAATTGATTAACCTTATACAAGATTTAAGGTGGCCGAACTTAAATCTCACATGCTAACTCAAAAGACTTGATAAACATAACAGGGAATTTCAAATTAACTAGCCAAAAGAAAAGGAATTAATAACTTACATCAAATCCATCCTCCTCCCATGGAGGTTTAAGCTACCATAGCAAATAAGAAAACCATTGTTCTAACTATGAGAACCCAATACACTCCCCTCTCTCTCTCTCCAGAATAAACCATCTGCCAAAATTATATGAAAAATCCCTTTTGTCTTACAATTCTGTGCATAACCGCTCTCCTAACCGTTAGAACTGTTCCATCCATCAATTCAAACTCGTTTTCCTCTCAAAAAGGTTGATGGAGCGTCGTCAGATCCTTTAATGAAGGATTACAGACTGTACACATGGCATCTATGAGAGTTCGTTGATCAGCAGGGTACGTTGTGCAGAAACTGCCCACGGTCAATTCATTTGGTCAACTCAATTTCAAATCACCGTTTCAAATGACCAAGCTCTCGGGAGCTTTTAGTCAACTCAATTGGTCCCGTCATTTCTTTTTGGTCATTTCAAATTTGAAATGCCCGCAGTGCAGATTGTCCCTTGCTCCTTCCTTCTTCATTTAGACCTTGTGCTCGACCTGTTTTCCATTCAAAGACAGCAAAAACACCACAAAAGGATCTACTGCTACCATGTTAGGGGGTTAGTTCATTAATTGATCAAATACATCAAAATGAAGTTGAAATTGTGATCTTTTCTCATTAATTCTTCTTCATTTGACACTAAAATAAGTTGAAAAACCCCCCTAACAGATGCTGGCTTGGTGACTAGGAAACTTGTTTCCCAGAGATGCAAACAAGTTGGTCTCCCATTGCAAATTTCATCTTTTGGTGGAGGCTTGACGGCACCGCCCCTGCCACGTGAATCCAGGGTCTTCCCAATAAACAACTGTAATAAGGCGTGATGTCCATCACCTGAAATTCCACCGTAAAAGTCACTGGCCCAATTAGGAGTGGAATGTCCAGAGTTCCCACCACATCACGTTTGCCTCCATCGAATGCTCGTACCTTCATTGTATAAGGGCGCATATAGGATGCGTCGACCGGCAGTTGTTGCAGTATATATAAGGGCATGATGTTCGAGGCAGAGCCATTATTGATAAGTACTCGAGCTATAGTGTGCTCCTTACATTTGACTGTGATGTGCAGAGCCTTTATATGCCCCTTTCCTTCCTGGGGCAGCTCATCATCTCCAAAGCTGATGACGTTGTTCATAATGAGATTACTAGTGAGTCCGTCGACATTCGCCACCGGGATGGTTGGAGGGACATAAGCTTGGCTTAGAACCTTCATTAGTGCTTCCCGGTGAGGTTGGGAATCCATCGTTAATAAGAGCAATGAGATGCGAGTTCCTTTCTTGTTACCTAGTGTTGGCTATGTCTTGTTCATAACCTTTTCTTTCCTTACTTTTTCCATAATGTTGGAATACTCGGAATGGGTTACGATTCACGGGGGGGGGGACGAATTTTAAAAATTTTCCAAAGAAAAGGATCAAACATGAACTATGCAAAAGAGAAAAGAAGAAAACAAGAACGGTAGTAAAACCTCTTCTTTCCCCCAAGAACAACTCACGATCCGCCTTTGTCTCCTCGCAATCCTGGTGTTCCTTTCTTTGTTACCTCCAAGAGTGTTGGCTCAATTATAGGGGGTCTTATTCATGATAACCTTTTCTTTCCTTACTAATTATCCACCATAACAAAAAAAAATATAATATTTTTTTTATCAAAAAAAAAAAAAAAAAAAAAACCAAGGGATAATCTAACGCTTAAATTTATTAACACACGTTAATTAATAGCTGGCACCCCGAACTACCTCACAAGAATAAACGGTGCTAAAGAGGGACAAATGGACCCATAATCGGCCATGGGTAATAATATCTCAAAATATCATTATTTATTAGTTTTAGGGGACACATGGGACAAGGACCCGTAAGGTCAAGAAATGTGATTACAAGAACATAAAAATTATTTGTCATCGATGACGATTTCCATGTGATATGATATGGGATATTCATGAGAGTCTTAACATTCAAGACAAAAGGGGGTATACAACATGGGATTTTTAATAAATTTTATCTAATATAATTACAAGCGCTTGATTCACCCAAGAAAAGGGAACGGTTTGTATGACATGTCTCCATGCACGACTCTCCTACATAAAGGTATATAAGCCTCTTCCCTTAATAAAAAGTAAAAAGACATAAAATATAGACATGTCAACGGCTGGATATCGATCATCTGGCGATAAATATCATATCTCTTCCTAGTGGAGAATTCGATCGTCCTTTGGTCCATGAGTTTTTGCACCACCTTGGAAAACTCACTACATGCTCACGCAATGTCATGTCCCCTAGGGTGACATCTTGTGATAAGGGTATTATTTTTCCCCACCCTCAGTTTGTTCTGTCTCCTTGTGCCTAGTCCTTTGGCGAGTTTTGACCACCTCGGAACTCATTCCGTGTCTGTCCCCGCGACATCTTGTGACAAGGGGAATCTTTTGCGTTTAACAAGTATATAGCCATGTTCCTGTAACAAAGTAAACAAATATGTTTTCTCCATTTGTACTTGGGAGACCCTTTCCAGCCGTCCTTCATTCTCGATACTAGCAACATTATTGGAGTATTCTGGAAGGGGATTGCTGTTCACATTTGGCGTCCCGGTTAGTGCAGAAAAGTCTAGCCACTTTGCATCCTTCAATGCCTGAACCTTCCTCTTGAATGTTATACAATTTTCAATATCATGTCCAGCTCCACCTGCATGATATTCACATCTGGCATCTGGCTTATACCAGGCCGGGGGAGGAGTCTTTATTTCTCCCAAGGGTATAGGGGTTACCATCCTTGCCTCTAAGAGCTTAGGGTATAATTCCGCATAAGTCATTGGAATTGATCAAACTCTTGTCGTGGTCGACGAGAAGCCTGATTCGCTCCTACTTGCTGGGTCTGGGCCCTCGGTTGCCCCTGTCCTTGGAATGAGGCCCCTGGTCCTTCCTGAGTTGCTGGCCTTGGTTGCTCTGGGTATGGCGCTCTCGGTTGAAATGAGTTAAGTACCATTGAATATGGAAATGGGACCCCTCTTTGCGGCAAGTATGGCATGAATTGGGGAGGTGGAGCAGGTGCAGCATAAGCAGCTACCGGTGACCCTCTGTAGCACCCTGGTGCTTGGTAGAATGTTGGTTGTATTGACTGGTGCGCTTGGTATACCAGGTTGCTCTCGTTTTCCTTCTTCTTTGCTGGTGGTAGAAACTGTTTTGATGCCTCAGCCACATCACCCTTTAGCTTTCCTCCTTTAATTTCACTTTCTACACGTTCACCGGATGCAACCAAGTCTCAAAGCTGTTGGAGACGTTACCTATCAACTTCACATTCGCCTTTTAGTGTGTTGGTAAAAAGAGTGGTGAGTTCTCTTTCGGTAAGAGGAGGTTGGACCTCCACAGCGGCCTCTCTCCATCTTCGTGCATAATCTTTGAAATTCTCCTCGGATCCCTTTTCCATGGACTGTAGGGTTAGTCGATCCAGCGCCAGCTCGGTGACATGTTTGTACTATGCCATGAAGGAAGTAGCTAATTCTTTCCATGTCTTGATGCGGTTTCCATTTAGCTGAAAGTACCAGCGAAGGGATGCCCCAGTTAGGCTTTCCTAGAAACAATGCATGAGGAGCTTGTCTTCACCAGCATAAGCAGCCATCTTTTGACAATACATGGCTAGATGTGTCTTCGGACATCGGGTCCCGTTGAACTTTTCAAACTCTGGCATTTTAGATTTTGGTGGCAGCACCACTCCCGACACTAAGCATAAGTCTTGTGGGCTGGTCATGCCATAGCTATCGATGCCTTCTATGGCTTTCAATCTTTCCTCCAGTCGTCTTAGGGCAGGGGACTCAATGTCCTCCTTCGGGGCTGGAGACCCTATTACGTCCATTGCATGTCCCGATGCGGGCATAATGAAATGAGTTTGATTTGGAGTTGGGGGTTGTGCCATAGCAAGATGATAGGTGGGTGCTTGGCTTGGAGCCAGATTGGGCGGTTGAACTGCTTCCTGCCCCTGCTCTTGATGGTGATTGGCAGTTCCCCCTGTCGGGGTTCTTCTTGCCGGGATTCTTTCTCTTTCTTCAGTCAGCTTGGTAAGCATATCCATCATTAAAGCCATTTGCCCCTGCAGGGCTTGTTGTGATTGTTCCAACTCCATGAGTCTGTTCTCTGCCTCGTCTGCCATTGGTTGTGGCTGTGATACTTGATTGCGGCAAGATCTGAGATTGTAAGAGTGCGCAATCCTGGAAAAAGTCTGCTACCCACCTGGGTACAAGGAGATTTTATTTAATGTTTTTTTTTATTTGCTATGCATGTATGCATGAATGTATATGCGGAGGGTTAGAAAAACAAACAATTTTATTACAAACAAAACACACAATACAAACATTCAATGCTGAAATGACATGTAAAATGAAAGCTATCGCTATATGCTCTTAAGGCATTCTTCCAGTCATCTCCTAAGTAGCACAGCGCCTCTTCCTCTGGGGTGGCCGCTCGCCTACTTCCTCCCTCTGCTTCAATATGGTCTCGACCTGTTTTTCCCTCAACTGCAACCGCTGGAGAGCTCCTTCCGGAGATGCTTCTAGCCTTTGGATCTGCTGCCTAAGATTTTGATTCCCCTGGAGGATAGCCTTCATGTCTGAAGCTAGCTGTGGCTTGTGTTATGCCCTCTAAGATATGTATGCGGGATACACACCAGGTTTTGGGCTGTTGGGTTGGATCTTGTGTGGGGTGGACCATGCCTAATACATCTGTTTTCCTTTTTCTGCGAGCATGGTTCTATTGTAGGTGAAGTCACAATCCTCCATGCCAAATAGCACAAGGATAATCTGATGATGCCCAACTTGTCTTCCACCCTGTAGTGGTGCATATGCAGTTCCTCGCCAAGGACCTAGGAGTGGGACCCAATTGTAGTCCCCGCAGCTATATGTCATGGAGACCACCGGCATCTAAGGAGCAGTCTAAGTAATGTCAGCTTCGGTGAGGTTCTCTAATTTCCTTTTCCAGCTTTCAAAGTC
This sequence comes from Taxillus chinensis, assembly GCA_023512835.1. Taxonomy (NCBI): domain Eukaryota; kingdom Viridiplantae; phylum Streptophyta; class Magnoliopsida; order Santalales; family Loranthaceae; genus Taxillus; species Taxillus chinensis. The sequence continues at coordinate 26,132,562 of CM042085.1, read as the reverse complement.
TTTAGGTAGGTTCCACTTGCTGAGCAGAATGTCTAGTAGTGTTGTGGCTGGTACCTGATAAACAGCGGGAAAACAATGAACACTACAGGGGAAATGACCTTGCAACCAGGTACATAGGAGAGGTAGGCACCCCATGAACTGTCCCACGCCTTTACTCCTCAGATAAGTAAGAGATCGAATGGTTTCAGCCAAGATAGCAGGAGTAGGGTCACATCCTTTGAGCACCTGCTGGACCAAATCTACAATTGCTCCATCGATATGGGCCGGTATCCTCGGGAAAATGACTAGCCCATATATAACTAGTATAAGCAGTTTGTGTGCCCCTGCTTCTGTTGTGGTCTGTATCATTTCTTTGATTGTTGCCCATGGAAGATATTCCCGGCCACCATAGGTTGTGGCTATCGGTAAGTCTCATACTGGCTTTCCTATTATCTCAGCAAAGGCCCTTCGACATGATCTTCTGGGCTCCGGTAGATAAATCTTCATTTTGTTTTCCACGGGGATATCCAATAATCTTCTGTATTCTTCTATCGTGGGAACAAGATCTATGTTGTTGAAGTCAAAGCACCGTCGTTGAGGCTCCTAAAAATATATGGCTGCCCCAAGCATATCTTTATCGGCCAGTAGCTCAGTCACATGGAGCAAATCCCCAAACTGTTGTATATATATGCTTTTCCTTTTGTCTGACCACTGCCTCCATATGGCCTGTACCTCCTTAGTATAGTCCAGCTGATCTTCTATGATAACATGTTCTGCTTTGTGGGCTTCTTCTAGTGGAAAATCTCCAAGGCGAAATTGAATGTCCCCAGATGCTTGTGCCACCACTACGACAGCCTCTTTGTCCTGAAGGCTTTTTAGGAGATGACTGAAAGTTGCCATGCCTATATGAATGTCGTGTTATGCATGATGACAGGTTAAGATGGCAGTTAAAACAAATCAGGGCGAATAGACAGGATAAAGAATAGACCAATAGTAAGGCAAATAAGATGTGCAGGGGATGACTTATGGACTACCCTACAAAACAAAGGTTAGCATGGCATGGAATGAGCAAACAACATGTGGGTCAATGCCCTTGATGGGCTTCTATTGCTACACCTATCTTATTCGTTGGTTCCCAAACTTCTTCAATAGAGGGCTCCGTACTCCATGGGATTTACCAGAGGGGGATCTTAAAAGGATGTGCCTTAAAAGAACCTCAAGCTTGAGTGAGGAGTCCGAGGCCCCATTGCGGATAATGATCAACGCACTGGGGACCGTACTAAACCTCGCTAACCTAGATTGTGATAAACCCGGGTATAGGGTTATGCATGGATGCAACAAGTAGGGAAAGCAGTAAATCGCAACTATCATGGTAGTTAAAGCGTATAAATAAATCACAGTTAAAGAATAAACGACAACTATAATAACAGTTAAACAAGTAAATCACAATTACAGCTAGAAAACAACTTATCACGATAGTTAAATATATACAACAGTATAATTAAAAAAACCTTCTAGTCCTAGTTCTAGACCTAACTCTCTAAAGTGTGTAAGTCCCCAGCAGAGTCGCCAGCTGTCATCACTGGTTTTCGTCCGGGCCTGTTTGGGGTGGGCTTAAACAAAACCAATGGTGAGAAATTTAGAGTTGCCACCAACTGTTTTTGGGGTACAGTTGGATACCCTCTACTTGGAGTAGTTAAGGTGTGGTCTGCGTTATCAGAGAAGGGTTCGGGAGTTGGTTACGTGTAGGGAAGGATTAGCACCCCTACAGCGCCCTTTCGATATCTATTTTCGGAGGAGGAGGTTTTTTATTTGTATTGTCGTGATTCGGTTGAGGCACTATTGTTTTTCTAGAAAGTCTATGCTTTTTTATTTTACTAAGTTATTTGTCAAAGTTATGATTAAAATTGATTTATCCTAAATTTCTAAAGGGCATCCTAAGAATTTTAATTTTTTTATTTTGATTTTTTTTATCTTTTTTATTTTAGCTTGAACTAAAAAATGTAATCTTTTGATGTTTTTTTTATTTTTTATTTTGTATTTTGTTTTTGTTTTTGTTTTTGTTTTTGTTTTTTTGGTTTTGGAAATTAAAGTCCTAATTTTGGTTTTTTTTGTTTGAAAACATGAAAACATTTTTTGTTTGTTTTTGTTTTGTTTTTTTTTTTTTTGTTTTTTTTTGTTTTTTGAAGACACATGTTTTGACAGAATTGAAACTAAATCTACACATGCATATTTGAGTTTTTGACTGTGGTACACATACCAAAATAAATGTGAAATGTGTGTATGTGGCATTCAAAAAAAAATGACAACAATTAAGACCACTCTCTCCTTTTTTTCTCTTTCTTTTTTTCTTTTTCATATCACTCCTTTTTTTTTCTCTTTGCTCTCTCTCTATTTTTTTACATCATACAACATATACAGAAAAGAGGAAATACAATGAAAATATAACAAATACAAACACCATAAAAAGGTAAATACAAGGAAAGATACACCGCATACCGATGACAGGAAAAGGAAAAACAATGCAGGAAATTACTAAGAATTACATCTAATAGAAATAGAAATAAGCTAAAAAGCAATAAAGAAACAAATACGGAACTGACTTTGGGGGCTTTCAACACCAGTCTTCCGTTTGGGCTCCTGTCAGCGTCGATAGTCACCTGCTCGAATTACTAACCACCAAATTCTTGTAAAAGACAGAGAGAATCTAGGAGAGTTTTTTTATTTTTGATTTTGGGAAAGGGAGCTCGTAAAGGAAAGGGAGGAGAATGGAAGCAGTTTTCCTTCTTTTTTTTTTTTGGAAAAAAAGGCTTTGGTGTAGATCTGGGCAAGCGTTAAAGGCTCTGGGCCTTCTTTTTTTTTTTTTTTTTGATGAATCAGGGCATTTTTTTGTTTTTTTTTCAGAGAGCTGGGTATGAAGATGGCAGCAGGGATTAGGAAAAAAAGAGTTGTATCGAGGTATCAGGGAAGGCTGGAAGTGAATGGGTGATATTTGGTTTCAAAATGGCAGAAGGTTGGTTTTTTTTAATGCAAGAGTTGGGCGAAAATGGCAGCAAATCTGGCCGTTTTCTGGGACTCCTTTTTTCCTGTGCGTCAATCCCCTCTTTTTTCTACCAAACCTCTATTCTTTTTCTCTTGGCCGATCCTCTCTTCTTTTTTCTGGGACTGAACTTTATTTTCTTTCTTTTTTTCTTTCTCTGCCATACTCTTTTTTCTCTTGGCCGAACCCTCTTTTTTCTCTCTTCCCCTCAACTCCTTTTTTTTTGCGTGGACGAATCTCGGGCGTGATCCTCTTCTTATTCTTGGCGTTCTCCTCTTCTTATTTGCATGGACAGAAGACTGGATATAAAGAGGGCCGGCTGAATTTTTTGGCTGGACTGTCATTAATTGCTGCATTTAATGCTCTATTATGAATGCCAACGTTTTTTAATTGCATGTTCTGTGCGTTGTCGGATGGTCTGGCGACCTGCAGCTCGTGATTGTCCTTTTTTAAGTTTTCATTTAACACATGTGACCGACAGGCGTTGAAAAATGATTCTGTCAGATGGCCAACTCATTAAAACATGTCCCGTGAGTAGCCAACGAGAATGCTAGCGAGAGAGCCAGTGAAAGAAGCCAAACAGCGAGAGAGCCTCGAAGTGTCGGCAGGTCGAAGTGTCGGCAGGGTCGACGTTTCGGTGGGTCGAAGGGTCGAAGGCTCACAGGGTTCGAAGGTCAAGGGTTAAAGGGTCGGAGGTCGGAGGTTTGCAGGTTTCGAGGCTTCGAATCTTCGATACTTCGAGGTTTCGAAGCTTCGATGCTTCGAGGCTTCGAGGCTTCGAGGCTGCGAGGGTTCAACGCTTCGAAGTGTCGGCAGGTCGAAGGTCAACGGTCAACGGTCAACCCCGAAGCTTTTATTTTTTTAACTTTTAATTACCTTTTTACCCTCACCCAAAATGCAAAAGTGAATGACCTTTTAGGGATGGTTTGGGAAGACCCGCATTCGCCTAAATAGACATTTCAGACTATTCCTCATGTGCACATTTTCGGGCCATTTGACCAGGGGCATTGACCGTCTTTTGGCAGGTTTGACTTTTTCTAACGAAAGTTGTTTTGGCCATAACTTCTTCGTTTTTCATCGGAATTGAGCTCAGTCAAGTGCATTATTCTCCAAATTTCCTCCTCTATCCCCTGGTATTGGTCTTGGGGTACTTCAGGGACTTGTAGCAATGGTTATCCATTTTGGGCTTCCCGGTTCGTGTCAATGCATCCATCTTGTGCAAATCGCAAGGAATCTCTAAGGACCTGTTCAACAAGGTATATGGCATGGGCAAAAAGGTATATACACCAACTGGGGTTAGTATGTCCAACCCGGACAAAATGGGGTCCAACACATGCGTCAAGATCGAAGATGCCAAATTTAACTCTCACCTTACACAAATTAACGCAGCCTCCCTCCTTCCCTGCACAGATCGCCCAGATACTTCATTTCCTATCTCTCCTCCTTTTCAAATCCGCCGCAGAAGGGCCGAAGGGCCACTTGTCTTTGCCGCAAAATAGCCTAGCCCCCCTTTTCCGTTGAAAAAGATCTACCAGCAAGAACAAGAAAAATAAAAATAAAAAAAAGGAAGGGGAAGAGATATGCTTTGGCCAGAAAGAGAGGCTGCAACCTTTGTCCACCTTTTCCCCCTGCTTTTTCTTTCGATTTAAGCAAGCATCGGAAAAATGTAGATGTTGAGAGGCAGCCTCTGCTATTTCATTGCGATAGAGGACGTCCTCATAAGGGGAGGGAGGTGTGGATGTGGAGGAGAAGAGGTGTATGAACGGCGAGTGAGAATAATGAAAAATTATATAATTTTTTATTATAATAGCTAAAAAATATTGAGGTTGTTATTTGATATGATAAGTAATAGATATTTAAATTTTATAAAAGTGTATTTTTTTAGTTAAATTTTAGCTAAAAAATAACTAGACCACTGTGAGTGCTCTTATAACTTCATATATGCTATGATCGATTTTATTAAGATGCAACATTTATTAGCTTTTAAAAAAGAAAGAAGAAAATGTGATTGTAATTTAATTTGCCGTGTTTATTAGCTTTTCTTTTAAAAAAATGAAAAGAAAAGAAAATGCAGTGCTAATTTAATTCAAACCCCTGTCATTAAGGGCCGTTTTTGCTTCAAGTATTTGAAAATGTTTTTTTTTTTTGAAAATAGAATCTAACCGACAAATTGTTTTGTATGAGTAAATTATTATTTTATTTAAATTCTAATATAAATAAAGTAATTACTTTAAAATTATTTTTTTATTTTTAAATCTATTTTTATGTAAACTTTTATTTTTTTATTTTTATTTATGAGTCCACTATATTATTATTTGTTTTAGACTAATTTT
>CM042085.1:26114710-26122210 GCA_023512835.1 Taxillus chinensis | reverse complement strand
AGACCTCTCTCTCTCTCTCTCTCTCTCTCTCTCTCTCTCTCACACACACACACACACACACACACACACGCTTTTTTTCCTCTAGCTAATCATGCATATATTTCTCAGTTACTATTTAAATTATCTACAACATGAGTTGCAGAACAAGCTACAACCATGAAATCCAGAGGTCTACACAATCCATGAATAACTCTAGTGTTATAGGGACAACCCAAACCATAATGTGGTTAGCAAATCTGGTAACTAAGAACAATCCATAATTATTTTGGCAAGTACTATAAGCGTGAAGTTCTAAAACACTTCCTCCCTCAGCCAACCCAATCAGTATCATTTACTTAAATATTGGATGGCAGTAATCAAATCAAACCAAACCAAATCAAACAGCTTTAATCCCGATAATATGGGGTCGGCTATATAAACCAATCAAAAAACTATGCATGTTCATATTATTTAAAAAACCCCAATGCAGGCAATTTTTCTTAGGTTGCCAAGTCTTAATTAACAGAAAACTAGAGGGTTAGATATTGTTTATAAACAACCGTCTAGAAAACCAATAGTGTTTTGGAGAAGTTCAGTTGTATGACTTTGAACCGTTTACTAGCATGTTTCAATATATAAACAGAAAACATGAACTCCCCGGACACCATCTTAGCACCTGATAGAGCATACGAGTTGGGTAAACGCCCCGCGCTTGTTCATATAGTTATTCAAATCAGAAACCCCTATTGCAACAGCCAATGAAGCACCACGTGGCCTATGGACATCGGACTCTATAATATAATATTCCAAAAAGAGAAAACAACCTTAACAGTAGTAAGAACAACCGTAGCATGTTTGGCTTGCCACTCCGTGAGATCCTGTCGTACATTTGAGATTGTCTGCACATCAGACGCCTCTTCTTCATCTTCAAGTCAATCAATCACTCACAAGTCAAAATGCATAATCTCGACAAAGTAAGACGGATCGAAAAAACAAAAATTAACATGATTATAATAAATAAATAAAAATATCGCATTGCATCACCGTGAACGGGAAAATTCTGGAATGTGGTCGACGTCAAGCCCTTGACGAACTCTCGCAGGTCGTCGGTGACACCGAGGCGCTCGATCTGGGCAGAGGAAAAGTCATTCGAGGCGGGAGAAGAGGAAGAGGAAGAGGATTGAGCGGCGGAGAGGGACAGGAACCTGAGGTTGTCAGCCTGCTGCATGGCGGCGCTTTTGATTTGGTCGGCGGTGATCTTGGAGGCCTCGGCGGCAAAGGCCTGCGATTTCTTGGCGGTGTCGGAAATGAGATCGGAGATCCTGGTCGTGTCGGCGAAGGCCTGCGATTTCTTCGCAGCTTCCTCGGCCAAGGTTTTCGCTTTCATCCAGAAATCCATGGAGGAGAGTGACGACTGATAACTGTGAAGCGAGCGACAGGGAGGCACGGACGATAATAGGCTTGATGGGGAGTTGGGTGACGGTAGTTAGATATCAGCAACGCGCCGTCCGAATTGAATAAGAGCACAATCAGAATTTCATTTATACAATAATTTTGAACAAAAATTCATTTTTCTCCGATTGGTTCTTGACATATAATTACTATTATTAACATGGGAATAAAATTAAAAAAACACGTGAGAATAAAATTAAAAAGAATGAAATTAAGGTCAGAAAATAAAAATAATTTATTATTTTAATCGTGATTGATATATAATATTATATATAAAATATTATTTTATATTTTTTATGCTTTGTACATGATGTCATATATAGTATGTATGGCTCTCCAATTAATATGGTATGCAAATTTTTTATAAAAAAATTATTATTATTTTGCTCTCCATACGTAAAAACTAAAATGTATTTCGACTATTGCTATATTATTTCTATAAAATATTATTAATTTGGTATACATAAATATAATTATGGTAAAAAGCAAGGAGGAGGGACTTAAACATTTATGCTATTTTAAAATATAACTATAATTACAATGGATTCTATTTATATATATAGAATAAATATTTTTAATCGGATAACACAATTGAATTCACAGTCGGATGATAGCGAAACGCAATGTCAGTTGTGTGATGTATTTTTTTAAAATACACAACATTGCTAAATAATATCATATTACGTCACTATATCCAACTGAATAATAGTCCTCTTACGTATATATATATATATATATATATATATATATATATATATATATAGTTTTTTTCAACCTATAAAACATAGAATTTAGATTGTATTTGTGATATGAAGCTATGATATGGAAGCAATAATGGAACGGTGGCCCCCTAGTATTTCACATTATGAAAATCTTTCATGGGATGTGAATTGTGTGATTATGAATAATCAAACATGTGAATCATGAACATTAGATGAAACTTTTAAAGCAAAGTTTTAAAAAATGGAGACATGAAAAAACCCATAACAACAGGCGAACCAACGAAAGAAGTGAAGAAATGAACTATCAGGGTAGTCCACAAAAGCAGTGGTGACACTCCACAAACATTGGACGAGGTCATGGAACATCCGCCTCTGTTCCCGCAGTGGCCACTGCCACCTTTGAAGGTCCCGCCACTCCCAACAGCTGGATTTGATGGATCAGCACCTTGATATAAAGGATCTCCATCTAGATCTAAAGGACCCACCGCCACCTATGGACTGCCACTACCGCTTTTGTGGGCTGCCTCGAAGATGACTGGAAGTTCTCCAGGTACTTCCTACGAGCGCTTGGACACGAGCGGATTTAGACAAGTGGATGAAGGGCATAATTGAAAAATTAATTACCTTATTTAGGGTAATCACTCAATATCAAAGGGATAGGGCTAGTCAAGATTACCTTATCTAGGGTAATTTAAATCATAAGATAATGAGCTATTACCTCCTATTATTGTTGTTCCCATGAGCCTTTTGGTTGTCATTATTGTCAACAAAATGCGCAAGCAGGAGGATGCTGAGTCGAAGATCTGTACTGGTTAGATAACTTCGTAGAGTGATCTCTTAGAGTGAGCTCGTAGGAGGAGTCTAACAATGTACTTACAAAGTCGAAGATTCAAGTTGAAGATCCGGAGACTCGTAGACTCACAAGGTCGAAGATCAAATAGCTCGAAGATATATAGAGTCGAACATCATCAGACCATCAGAAAGCATTGCCAAAGGAACACAGGGTCGTAGACTCGTAGATCCACAAGGTCGAAAATTCGAAGATTCAAGGTGTAATCAGGTGAAGAGCAGCATTTCGGAGACTCGAACACTTACAGGCTTGAAAACCCATCGGGTGTAGAGTGGCAACATTGTAGAGTCGAAACCCGTAGGGTCGAAGCTCGTAGAGTCGAAACCCGTAGGGTCGAAGCTCGTAGAGTCGAAGATTGGGAGACCCATTGCTGAAAATAGAGACCTGTTGATGTGAACAGATGATTAGCCAAGGTAGAATACGATTGTGACTAACTTGAAATTGGAGATTTGAAGACTCAAAAACTTGTAGAGTGAAAAGTCAATTGATCACTGGTATCTAGCTTCGAAGCCGAAGAGCAGAAGAATTGGAAGGTCCATTCCCAAGGCTCGAAGACTCAGACTCGAAGATTCGAAGGTAAAGACTTGGAGGTAGTATCATGTGTAGTTGGAGAAATAACAGCGAAGCTACAAGGCATACACCTTCAAGGCTGTGGCTAGTCGAAGGAGCAAAATGCGCTAAAGGTCGCCGTTTAAGTAAGTTATCACTCAAACAACGTTTTTGAGCACGCTAAGTACTGGAAAACACGTGGACGTCATCTAAGGCTAGCTTAACATGTTTCAACATTGAAGATCAAAAGGTGAAACATGCTTAACCCTAGCAGAAGGGTTTTCATACTACGGACGTCCTATAAAAGCAATGATATGCCTTACTACAAGAAGTGCGTCAGAATATTAGAGAAAACAATAAAGGTATCTAGAGTGATATAAAAAGGCAATGCAGAGTAGTTCATATGAGATACGTAGAGAGAGAGAGAGAGAGAGAGGAGAGAGGAACATTGAAAGCAAGATAATAGTGAGTTAATTTGACTTCGTTTCTCATATATTCAACAAACAGATTGTGAGTTTGGCAAAGGAGTGGTTGAAGGTCAAGCAGTGCAAACGATTCAATATGTAGGAGCAGATTACGCTAGACAGTTCGTCACAGTGAGTGAGTGCTGGAGTAATACTGTTTTTGTATTTGCATTTAAGAGAAAACATAGTTGATCCTATTGTAACAAGGGCTAGCTCCTACTGTAATGAACGCATGTAGTGGATTGGACTCGGTATAGGCACACCCTCACTACCATGGAGTATATCACATTGTTTGAACCACGTAAACCGTGTCTTTGTCTTTTACTTCCCATACATACATGCTATTAATCTGATATTGCATAAGACACTGAAATACCACCCAAAGAAGAACCACATCTGTATAATACCTCTGAGTATCATACTACTCTTAAAACTAAAGAAAATAGTTTTAAGTATATAGATTCACCCCCCTCTCTGTATACACACACACATACCCAAACGATCTTGCTTGGATCTTGGTAATATCAATTATGTATACCAAACACGGAAATGAGAAATGTATTTCATTTTATTGCATTCGATTCCCATATATCATAAAGGTTTTGGACAATATTACTTAGATATATTATATTGAGATTGACTTATACAAAGTTCAACTCATCATTCGGATTCAAATATCATGAAATACCCAAAAGTATTACATATTACATTACTTCAAATTTGGACCGTTAGATTTATTTTCAATAGTTTAGATTAGACTTTTATTTAACTATAATTTCGTTACACTACAATACTGTAGCAGTCATTGTAATGAAGTTAGTTAAATGAAAATTTAATCTCCAACAATTAAATAAAAGTCTAATATGATTGCATGATGCAATACTGAATATTGCATGGGATATGGAACCTCATTATTCATTTCAAGTGAGCACACACTAGAGTGAGCCAATTATAAAGCTTACGAGTTTAATGAGCCCATCAAATGTTATTTCTTTATTTAATGCTTTTTCCTTCTTATTGCTAGACATCTTGTTCATACACATCATTTCTTTGTTACTCAAGCCTTTAGTGAGTTCCAGATAGAGTTTGAAAAAGTTAAATCTTAGATCATTCCATCATATAAGATTAAATAGTAGATCAAAAAACTATGGTTATACAAATGATGATTTTATTAACTGAAAGTTATAGATTCTTAAGGGGATCATATGTTAGGTTGCATAAAGCATGGACCATACGTTCCTAGAAAGAGGGTCATCTCGGAAAAGAAGAGAGATGGAGGTCACTAGGAGTTTTTTGTTTTTTTAAAGAATGGTCAATAATGGATAAAGATGTAGTATACATGGATGCAAGGGGTAAAGAACATTCTATGTCGATCCTTTAATGGAGAGATGTTCCAAAACATCACTCAATGCATGATGAAATTCTTAGATGCATTGAGAGGGGTGGGGGTAAATCAGTGCTTCCAAATACCCTCTTTAAACTTTTTCACTTTGGATCACCCATGTTAAATTATTAGTCAATTCAGTTTACATATGCCATATAGAAAAATGAAACAGCAAACACACAAACACGATATTTACGTGTTTCACCCTATAATGAGTAAAGTTTCGTCCATGGCCTGACCAGCAATTGGATGATCACAGATTCTCCATTAGCAATTTTAAATAGTCCACTGCTATCCAAGGTTCACTACCTTACAAAATATAGGGTTCACTATCTAATTTCAACAACAATAATCACCAATAACCTCACTAGTTATGGTTTTATAATGATAATGAGAATAAGAAGATAAACACAAAAATACCAACCCTGATGTTGATATTATGCCCTCTGATATTTTACAAAGTAAAGCTAGGGTTCCTCCTCAAATCAGAATACCTCAAACAGATTGGCTCATGATCTTCCCTTACTGTCACAGTCACCAAGCTCTTTATCCTTCTCAAATAATATAGATTTTCAATGCTTCGAGCTCCTCTCCACTCTCTGATCTCTGATTTTCTCTAATCTTTTGTTTTATTTTTTCAACCTCCATAACCCTGGTATATGAGCCACAAACCCTTCCTTTTCCTCAAGAAATCTTTGACCCTTGATTTCACTATGTTGATCCATCCCAGCCATTAAATTAGCCATCTTAATTAGGATGGTAACCTAGTTAAAGCAGCCAAGCCTCAGCCATTGATCTCTTTCTGTACTTTATCTTAACTTTTAGATCAAGCTCATTTGACTGAATTAATCTTAGCCATTGGATCAAACTCATTTAAATGAATTAATTTCAGTCATTGGATCAAACTCATTTAAATCAATAGATCTCAGCCATCCAACTCATCTCAGTAACTAATTATGACTCACTTAATCTGGACGTTCATCCACAAATACTCCACTTGTATGTACTTTGCCTTTGCACGTGATTTGAAAAAATCGTAAGTCATGTGCATCTCCCTCTACCTCTAAAGTTTGCCATAACATTTGTCATCCAATAAGGTTGACAACAATTACAATGACAGCAATCCAAGCCTGATAGTAAACCAAGACTTACACATGATAGCCAAATTGATTTGGGACACCCTCTGTGAACTTTATATAGGTACAATGAAAATCATAAAGGACAAACTTGATCTTGTTCTCACATAGTATGAATCCTGCAAGCAAATATAAAGTGAATTTATCATGAATACCTATGATAGATTCAAGGCCATTCAAAATGAACTATATAACAACTATAACAAGTGCATTCAAAGATAATATTAAAAAAATAGCATCCATAAGAATTGTGCTCAAAGAGAATATAAAACGAAGGATAACAATCATAAGAAGTGCATTCAAAATGGACGTTGATTAGGATCCAACAATAATCTAAAGAAAGATAACGGAATACCTTTAGCTCAAACAATTCAAGTAATGAATTAAAAAAGCTGAAATAAAAGAATAAACATCAAATTAAGAGTTTCTTACTGATAAAATCCAATAATCTGAATGAATATAATTGTCGGAATATAAGGCCTATTTATAGGGGGGGGGGGGGGGGGGGGGGGGGGGGGGGGGGGGGGGGGGGGGGGGGGGGGGGGGGGGGGGGGGGGGGGGGGGGGGGGGGGGGGGGGGGGGGGGGGGGGGGGGGGGGGGGGGGGGGGGGGGGGGGGGGGGGGGGGGGGGGGGGGGGGGGGGGGGGGGGGGGGGGGGGGGGGGGGGGGGGGGGGGCGGGGGGGGGGGGGGGGGGGGGGGGGGGGGGGGGGGGGGGGGGGGGGGGGGGGGGGGGGGGGGGGGGGGGGGGGGGGGGGGGGGGGGGGGGGGGGGGGGGGGGGGGGGGGGGGGGGCGGGGGGGGGGGGGGGGGGGGGGGGGGGGGGGGGGGGGGGGGGGGGGGGGGGGGGGGGGGGGGGGGGGGGGGGGGGGGGGGGGGGGGGGGGGGGGGGGGGGGGGGGGGGGGGGGGGGGGGGGGGGGGGGGGGGGGGGGGGGGGGGGGGGGGGGGGGGGGGGGGCGGGGGGGGG
>CM042085.1:26009710-26109710 GCA_023512835.1 Taxillus chinensis | reverse complement strand
ATAGAAACTATATCGGGAGTGCTGTCTCGATTATGTAAATTTGTACAATTATACATTAAGTATAATCCTATATTTTCCATACATCATCATGCATACAATATGTCAAACATTTATACATACATCTCATCACAAGCAGTGTGCATATACAATTGTCTATGGACCCATGCCTGGAATATAACACAAAATCAATACAAAATATAATATTGTATCATACGTTAGAATAGTGAGAAAATCCTCTTAGAGGAAAGTCTTCTACTAGTCTCGGGTCACACTTGAAAGGGTAAATAACAAAGTAGGAGTGAGCTACAAGCTCAGTAGCTAACCCTATAACTCTATATCACCTTACTATGCAAAACAGATAAGTTTATACTATATGCTCAGTGTACTCATGCGTTGTGTAGTGTGCAAAATCATCAGGACTCAACTTATCCACAACAGGAGTTAGCTTGTCCACGATCCCTATGAGGATCCTTAGCTCAGGGCACTCAACCCTATAACCATGAGCTCAATAGCTTAACCTAGGCCTCAGCCTATCTTATAATAGCCTAATAGTTGCCTCACCTAATATGGTACAATACCAGCTTGCCAAGAGCTCATCTCAGGTCTTATCCTGCTACACCCAACTCAAGGGTCACACCCACCCAAGGGTATTTCAGTTCAGGCGTCCATAGCCACCTGTCAACACATGCTCATCTACTAAATATATCAGTTCAATCACTGAATACTAGCAAAACAGCCATCCTCCAAGCCTCTTAAAATTATAAGGAGCTTGTTTCAGAACCATGTTCATGTCATCTAACGTGCTATACTAAACAAACACTAATATCTAGTAGCCTTAAAAAGGCATAAAGATTTATTTTATATCCCAAAACATGAGTTATAAAGCTTTTGAACCACTGACGACTACACCAAAACAAAATTGCCCAACTGCTCAAGCCCCATGCTTGACACTTAACGCTCGATGCTCGATACTTGATGCTCAATGCTTGACGCGCGATACTACTAGACTTAGGAAAAACACAAACTTTCTGTTCGAGGCACACTGCTTGAGGCACTCTGCTCGAGGCTTAACTTGAGCTTTCTCAAGGCTTAGCTCGAGCTTGTTTGCCACTCTAATCTGCTCGAAGCTCCCTACTTGAAGCACCACACTCGACGCTCTGCTCGAGGCTAGCTTGTAAAGAACTGTATTTGGGTAGGGCTAAGAGATAGCCTTTCTCTGATGCTGAAAAATCTGGACGGTATTGTGGTCATCAATGTGAGCATTTTGATAATACTTCGGCCTGATTTTGGGTTGGGGTCCTGAGTGGCCCGATTGTTGACTTTCTCATGTTTGCTGGTAGACCTTGTGTTTGAGCAGTCAATTGAGTTGGAAAATATTTGAATAGTATTGTGCTTGTCATTTCGAACGTTTTAACGGTACTTGTGCTCATTTTGGAGTTCGTGACCCCAAAAGGTCAATTATTATTTTTGGGATTAATGAAAAAATACAGAAATATAAATAGGAGGAAAATAAAGAGAGCTTCCACATTATATTTCATTGTTCGTGCGTTGGAGAACTTAAAGAGACACACACACACACACACACAGAGAGAGAAGGAAGCTTTGAGCGTTCGATTTAGGGCGTTTTGTGCTTGTTCGTTCCTTATGAATCATTTCAGGTAGATATTCTTTTACTTCTATACTCTATGTGATATTTAACATGCAAGAATTATGCAGTTTTATGAATTTCATGATGAACCCTAAAAATTAGGAAAAACTCGAATTTGGGATAAAAACTTAAGGTTAGGTTGTTTGTGTAGCTTAACTTAGCTAGAAAGGATTAGAAATCCATTTTAGGGTTAAATTGATGCTTAGAAATGTGTTTGTGAAGTTATCAGATTGGATTTCCGATGAACAACAAGTTGTAGACCCAACTGGGCGAGTATAGTTGACATGGTCGACCTGGGTGGTCAGCATGGTCAATGTGGTGGAGTCAACATAGGTCAACCTAGTCAACTTGGGGTGGTCAAGGTGCAATGTGGTCGGCATCAACCAGCTAGTGTGGTCATTGTCGACCTATGGGAAGGTCGACATCGACCAGTTGGAATTTTCAGAGGGCTTTGAAGCAGAGTTTCCAAGAAGCCTTGAAGCAGCATTCCAAAGTACCATTTATATTGTAAACCTTTACGTCTCTCCACATTTTAAGTTATAATGTAAATAAGGAAATATTCTCCTTTTGGATTCAAAGAAAAATACTAGAAAATCGAATTCCACTTCTTCAAAATCTTATTGAGGATCGTGGACAAGTTATCCTGTTATGGATAGGTTGGGTCCTAATGTTTATTTGTAGGCTAAGTCTTGATGATTTTACTCACTACACTATGCACAAGTACACTGAACATGTAATATAAACTTATCTGTGTTACATAGTATAGTGATGTGGAGGTATGAGGTCACCTACTGAGTTTGTAGCTCACCCCTACTTTGTTGTTTATCCTTTTCAGGTGTGACCCGAGACTAATGGAGGACTTTCTTCTAGGAGGACGTGCTCACTACTTTGATGTATGATACAATATTGTATTATATATTGATTATATATTGTATCTCGGGCATGGGTCCATGGATAGTTATATTTGCACACTGTTTGTGATTTGATGTTTGTATGACTGTTTGATATATTATATGCATGATAATGTATAGGGAAGTATAAGATTACCCTTGATGTATGGCTGTACATATTTGCATGATTGAGTCAGCATCTACGGTGTAGTCTCTATTGGTGCTTGTTAGCAACCCCTTGACCCTTTGGGTGTGGGCAAGGAAAAGTCATGTTCTTGGTTTCGGGTTCCTTAGAATTCGAGGGCGTGACATAGCTCGACTCTTAAGCATCGAGTAGTGTCAAGCAGTTCTCCTAATGTGATCTTTTGACTATGTTTACCCTAATTTCATTCTGTAATCTAGTTATACCAGTTAAATTATCATTTGTAAGCATCAATTCATCCATATCATGGGTTTCTAACATCCTCTAGCCACATTAGGCTACCAAACAACCTAAATATTCAAGGTTTCATGCTCAAATTTTAGTTTTCCCTAATTCCTTAGGGTTCATACTAATCTCATGAAATCATGCTCAAATTATGTATATCCAAGGTGATAATCAAGGACAAAGTGCTAAGAACACTTACCTAGAATGGTTCTTTAAGATCCACGAGCTCCAATTGCCCCAAATCACCAAGGCTCCAAACTCTCTCTCTCTCTCTCTCTCTCTCTCTAGCTTCTCAAATACACGAACGCAATAGCGTAACATGGAAGCTCCCTCTTTCTTCTCCTCCAATTTATATTTACTGCATTTCCCTTTAATTAATCATTAATTAATCAACCTCCAAAATAATAATTGACATCTCATAGTCAATCACTCCAAATTGATCTCAAATATAATCAAAACACTCGAAATAATGAGCACATCACTATTCAGATTTTTTGTAGCCCAACTGACCTCTCAAATGTAATGTTAACTAATAAAGCCCCAAAAAGTCAACTAATGAGCCTTTTGGGGTCCCAACTCGAAATCAGTCCCAAGTATTGTCAAAATGTTTACATCGATGACTACATTATCGTTCAGATGTTTTCAACCACTTAAAATGGTTATCTCTCAGCACTAGCCAAATATAGGTCTTTACAAGCAAGGGGTTAGTGTAGAACACCAAATACCTCTCTAACTAGTGACCCCATATGGTTTATTATTTTGGTTTCGTTGTTTGGTACAAAATATAAAATCAAGTTAAGAATGTAATTAACATTGAAATGAAATAATTTATTACTTTATAATATGATTGGTTGTTAGGGGATACTTTGAATCATATTCTAATGTCAAATAAATGGAATTTTAATAGGAAATAAGCATGATTTTACCTTATTTGATACAATTGATTGATTAGTGAACTAACCCCCTAATATAGTGAATATAGATCATTTTGTATTTTTTGTGATGTTTTTATATGAAAAATAGGTCAAATACAAGGTTCAAAGAAAGAATGAACGGGTGGATAACAAACTGCAGAAAAAGATCGATTAAATTTTTAGAATGACTATGAGGATTTTGAATTACCAGATTAATCGATCACACTCTCAGAAACTTTTGGTCGATTGAAAAGTTAAAGGTGGTCGACTAAATTTTAGTTGACCAAATTGATTGACCAAGGACAGTTTCTACGTAGAGCGTGCTGCAGTTCAACTAAACTCTTGAAGCCACCACTTGTATGGCTCATAACTCTTCATTAAAGGATTGAATGACTCTCTTCAAAGCATTTCAAGAGGGAAATGAAATTAAAATGCTGGAGGGAAGGGTTATTGGGCGGTTAGACAGTTTTGGCGTTTCAAAGGATTGAAACAAAAGGGGAACTGAGTGACTTGGAAGGGAAATCGATCGAGAGAGTAAAAGAGAGAGGCTTTTGGGTTCTCAATGGCAAGAATGGTTATAATTTTTTGTACAATATTTGCTTAAGCCTCCATGAGAGGAGGATGCATATTGATGTAAACTTATGATTTCCATTTCTTTATGGTGTGTTAATTTGAATTTCCTTACTTATTTATCAATTTTCTTCAATATGCATGTTAGAATTAAGTTTGGCCATCTTAATTCTTGTATAAGGTTATCAATTATGGATCAAAAAATGACATTCATAGCCGGATAATTAAGAGAGTTGATTTGAGAATAATATAATTTATAAAAGCCAGTTTTTTTTAATCTTGTAACCTAGTTAAGCTTAGTGTAATGCTAATCTATACTCAAACAATTTAGGCATTTAATGGGTTACCTGTCCCTCAACTTAGGATTTACACACGGCTAGATCACTTGAAAGAGGCTAGTTCATGCATAAGTGTTGAGTTTTAGATAAATCAGAAATTTGAATTAGCAGGAATAAAGAAAATGGAATGAAGAAATTATATCAATTGAAATCCAAATCCTTAATTCTCCCATAAGATCATTTATAGTAGCTTTGTTAATTTCAATTACAAACCTTAAACTTCTAAATTTTACAAAGAAACAAAACAAACTTTAACTTGATTTGAAGAGTTACAAAATAAACTTTTCACTTAGCCACCTTCCCTTGGGTTCGATATCCAGACTTTGAGTTCACTTTATTACTTGTAACGATCTGTGTACTTGCGAAAATCTGAACATTGGTATGTAAGATAATAAATTGATATAATTTTATAAATATCTTTAATATTTTTAAAATTTATTAAGAACTCTAATTACAACTGTTGCACGTCTCTTTCTCGTGTTATAGCCATTGTTTTTTGTTTGTTTAATTCAATTTATAAATTGATTTGTTGTTTTTGATTCTATCTATGAAAGAAGGAGTTGATGTCGACCATCCTCCCTCGCCTCAATCTCCATCTTTCGCACTTAGAGGCCATTAAACAACACCATTTTGGGAGAGAGATGCAATGGGAGGAGGCTTGTGTCACAAAGAGATGCAATAGCGAGGGGGGCTGTGGGAGAGAGATGCAGGGGAAGGGGGGCATCATCAATTATGGAATAGGATGGATGTGTTAAAGCGACATAAGGGCATTCTTTGTGATGCAAGATTTTCTTAATTTTATAGATTTAAACTACTTTTGCTTTCCTATACAAATATATATCACAATAGATTATCTTAATCACTCTAGATATAATATATTTTTATTTAATAATAATTTTTATAATTTAATATAGAATAAAAGTGAAAGTTATGAAAAATGTGAAGAAAATAGGTAAGAGAAAATTTTTATATATAATTTAATAATTATATTGAGTTAATAGTGTTTTTCAATACGTTGAGAAACACTATACAAATTTTATAGAGAAAGTTAAATATAGGGCTTCTGCTGTGGGAATCGTTTTATAACTTTTTAACTTTTTTTCTTTAAATTTAAGGAAACAGACTAATATATGAAATTTGCTACAGTGCTCTAAGGAGTTAAGAAAAGTAAAGCAACTGAGCAAGTGCGATAGGGGGAGTGGGGTATAGCCGGAGGTGAGGAGTTGGCATTGAGTGGAAAAAAAATTCTTGTGCAAGAAATTTTTTGTAAAATTAAATATAAGAGAATCAATTTATTCATGTTTGAGGATATAATATTCTCACAGTAATAGTTTTTTTTGTGTGTAAAACGTGAAAAAAAAATTCATGCATTGGATTCTCTTCACATGCTTTTGACGGTGAAATTCATGCAAGCAACATTTCATGGCATTAGTTTTCTAGCAGAAATAGTATCGTCTACGTTCTCCAATTTAATGTTTGTTTTATGGGAAAGTGGGTCTAGGCGACCCCTTGACCCCCAAGTTGTCCTTTATAATTCATATGGAACTTATCCCCAGGGCAGATCCAAATTGATCACCGCACCTTCTCCAACTATCCTCTAGAACCTAAAACTAGGCGAGGAAAAAAGCTGTCTATACTTATTTTCCGTCAAAATATGAACCCTTGATGGAGTCGTCTTCCATTATGTTGATGATTTCCTATTAATTTTCTAGTTTAATTAGCAAATGCTGAGAAACTTGCTATTTTTTTAAATAACTTACACACATATATATTATAGTATTATCGTCAATAACATTATTTTTTATTTTTATTGGTGAGAATTCTATTTAGTCGTATATCTATTATAATTAGTTTGGTAGATTTTATTGTTATATTCTATTTAGCATATATCTATTATATATTCTTATATCAAAACTATTATAACTGGTTAACCGAAATTATTAGGTTGTCATGATGACCATATAATAATTTTGTAGGAGCATTGACATTTGCTTCCTTAATTTTTTATTTTTTGTAAAATATGGAATAAAATTTTAAAAAAACTTTATTAGAATCCCTAAAGTTTAAAGATAAAAAAATAAATGACTATAAATAGTTTAGGAGCATTGAGATTTATTATTCATTCCTCCAAAAGTTTTGCTATAATTTTTTTGTAGTTTATTTGAAATGACTATAATAAATAAATATAATAAAAAAATAATATAAAAATATTATTTTAATAGAATAAAAAATTACAAGAATGAAATGTAGAATTTTTTTGAAAAAAAGTAAAATTTAGGATAAAAATTTTAAATTATCATTTTTAACTAAATTTTTAAAAAATTAAGAAACCTAATGTAAATACTAGCAAAAATGAATTGTCTTACATATGTATTATTAAAGACATAAACATTAAGGCCCAAACATATTCAAGACTACACTCAAACGTTATGTTGAAACCACAACTAATATTTCATAAGAAATTATACTAAATATAACAAAAATAGAAATAAAAGAAAAGCTAAAATAAATCAAACTCAAACAAAAATGGGAATAAGTTGAATCAAAACTGTGGACCAACTAAAAGGTGACTATCATAGGCTTTCTTCAAAAGAAATTATACTAAATACAACTAGCAATTAACCTAGGGCATTTACCGATCAGAGGACTTAAGGAATTCAATTTAACATATTCAATAAAACTAAATGAAAAGTTTAAACAAAAGATTGAGTGAATTTTGATTTGCATAGTAAAATTAAATTAAAGAAAATAAAAAGCAAGTTTGAAAATTCAATTAACTAAGGCGTAACTAGTTTAACTACTTATGTAATTATTGTTTATCATTATACGTAAAGATAAATAAAATATTTATGGCTTCATAATCTAATCAAATCAATTCTTATGATTTCAAATAGACTGCAAACTCAATCCAATCCTATGATTGATTATGGATAAAACCCCCAAAAGATTAAATCAAACTCTATGAATTAAACTTCCAAAGCATAAAGATTATGTTCAAACAAGTTGTAATAAATCGACCCTGTAAATCAATAGCAATTACTTGAACATGCAAAAAGAAAGAAACTCTATTCATAGCACATAAATATGGTATCAAAGCTAATACAAATTTAATAATCAAATGAAATGATAATAGTTAAACCAATTATAATAAACTTACCCTCATCGATTGAAGAAATATTATAATAGTGGATGAAAGATTATTCAATAACAAAACAAAAAAGATTAGAAAAAAAAAACAAGACACAAATATTAGAACTTTGGTCTTGAACTCGACCTTCAATTTCATAGTCGGTCACTTTATTTTCTTCAAGCTCTCTCTTGTTTATAAAGATTCTCTTAAGCCCAATAAAGGCTATATTAGGTCTCAATTTATGCTCAATGAGTTTCCTAGGGTCCTATTTATAGACCCAAGCAAGGTGATGCAAATTTTTTTTTCATATTTTTGCTTCTAGCTTGTCTTATCGTATCACCTAGAAATTTTTAGTATTAACCTATTTTGCTTTAAAACACCCAAAACTTAAAAATAATCGGAAAGTACTAAAAAATATGATATAACAAATATACTTCTATTTAGCAAGTCAAGGAAATAAAAGCATACATAAAATCATGAAATCAAATCACAAAATCACAAAAATCACAGTAAAACATAGTTCTATCAATAATATTTATAAAACTTGTAAAATCAGTCGATGTTATTTGTTTTTGTAGGTTGTCGAGTTTAATATTAAAGTTGAAGAACCTAGGAAAGATAACATTCATACTGAGGAGACAGTGCTAAAGCTAGAGCTGAATGCCATGCGTGATTATGATCCTTTAACTGCCCAACATTGGATTGTAATATTTCTTTGCTTAGTCCCTGGTTCAAACTGTTCGCCATTTGTCGGATCTGATGCTATGTTTTTGAGAAGGCTGCTTTCTTGAAGCATAATCTTTGGGTGACACCATTTGCATGCACAGAAGGAGACATTTCCTTGGGGATAGTTCCCTAATTAGAATCTACGTGTTGGCGAGTTTTCTCAGATACCAAATAGGAGAAACAGAAAATAGAACACCGTATGGAATTTTCTCAGGTACCAAACAGGAGAAACAGAAAACAACCATGACTACTCAGGACTAGTGACGTCTGCGTCTTCCACGGTGTTGCTCACCTTCAGCTCAAGAGGGAAAACAACCTTATATGGCTATATGATAACTTCTTGTGCCAAAGTGGAGGCAGCGTGGGTCCTCACACCCCCTTTCACAAAACATATGTTTGAGCGCGCACTTGACACTACTTCACATATGGTTCCTATTTCAATGCATTAAACCAAAAAAAAAACTAAATGGTATTCTTATAGAATAAAAACACATCCTCCAATGTTCTCCTAATTTCAGGTTAATATTTATGGTTTGGGGAAGCTGAGAAATATGAAAGAGTCTGCTTGTGCTGACCTCACCTGACCACAAGAGATTGAAGAACAAATAGTAGCATTTGGGTGCACGTTAGCAGCCACTCCTCCATCCTCAAAGTTAAATGTATCTCCAACCAAAACTCCAAATCAGACAAACAAAACAGGAGGGAAAAAAAAGAAGAAGAAGAAAGACATTATCTAAAAGACTGAATTATCTAAAATTTCACTACAGATGCACTCATTGGGATATTCATATTTCACATTGATATCTTTATCCCTGGATAAAAATAATATTTATGTCATTTTCTCGACAACACCACTCTTCTGTTGTTTATAGCCCACGCTCCATACAAACATGGGATGCTCTGCAACATATGCGAAATAGCATATGTTGCATAAAGGAAAATTCTCAGGCATAAAAATAATGCGCATCCTTGGCTCAAAATTATCAGCAGCAGCCAGCAAGAACCTCTGCAAACTGTTAACTACAATCCGAGAGCAAAAGGTGATGGTACTTATCCCCATGGCTGCTCAAAACAACAAGCAACGGATCAACCACGTATCCGTACCGCCGCAAAGTCATGCTAAGCAAACTCGCATCATCCTTAATCAACAACAGGTGACTCGCGGTCTCCATCCTAGAAAACTGTCCCTCCGGCATGGAACACAACTTATTCACTGCACTGTTCTCAACCTGTAGTTTCAAAATCAAACCCCCGGAAGGCAGTCGATCCTCAACGATGGAAAAACCCCTCGATTTGAGGCGGGCGAAAAATGTCTGGTGGGACTCGAGGATCGGCATCACGGAGGAGACCCTGGAAATTGGACGCCAATCGCAACCTCGATCGTCTTGGTCGTCATCGAGCTCTTCTTCTCACAAGGACTCAACGAAGTCTCTAGAACCGACTCGATTCTGCTCCTCCCGTCTTCCGCAGACGAGGGTGGCGTATTTCTAGAAATGGCATCATTTTGGACTACCGCTGGAAAACTGCACGAGTTTATAAGCACAATCAGGTTGTAGTTCTAGCCTTGGTGAACATGTACGTTTGCAGACATCTTAGTATCCCCTGCCAAGAAAAGAAACCTCATACAACACAATTTGTAAGCTTGTAGTTCTAGCCTTTGTGCACATGTTTGAATTTTTACAATCTCTTCGGTGCATTTTGATAACCATTTTTCTATTTCACATATTGTTTAGCAGACAATGATACTGCCAAATTTGAGACGTTTTGCTTCTAAGCTGGTAATACCACTTCAAAAAAAAGCATCATATTACTAACTACAAATGGTTCTATTAGCTTGAGATGATCTCTGTTTTTTTTGTTTTTGTTTTGTTTTTTTATTACTAAATACAAATGGTTTTGTTAGCTTAGTACTTGTTGTTGCTGGGATTTTCTCCTCTTTATCTATCGTTTCACTCATTTAATATGTAATCTCGTTTGTTAGTGTGATTGAGTTTAGGGTGTACATGGATTTTTGAATCCCTCTTTGTGTCATTCCCCCCTTATTCTTAATCTTCAAGGCCTATAACTGGTTTGCATTGACAGGAGGGGAGCATACACCAGGAACTAATACAAGAGCAAGGGATGGGTCACAATTATCCGGCCTAAACAATCAAACAGCCCGTGCTACAGGTGGAGCAAGGAAGCATCACCCTAGTCTTGGAAAATCATTTCGGTTTGATTGATGTGTGCCTCATATAGAGATAATGGGAGAAGTGTCCATTATTATACAAGAGAGATATGAGAAGGCAAAAAGATTTATAATCAGTAGTGGCACATGGGGCAACAACAACATGATATTCTCGTGTCTATAATGTATGAGCATTATAGTTACTGTAGTGAAGTAAAATGTCATTGTTCATGGAAGGATTGAATACAGTGCTTTAATTGAGTTAGTACGGCTTGATGGATTCCTATGAAAAATTGAGTATCCAATGAATATCAAAAATCACGTTTAAAACAAAATTTGCCAAATTCAATGTATAGTATCTTAGTTCATATATGATCAATTAAGTTAAATGTATGCAGACAAATCTGAACAAAAAAAAATCTGCATTAACAAATTTGTCAGCCCTTTGAGCCAAGGTCAGAAAAAACATGTTGTCCACTTACATAAAAAAAAATTCCTGCACTAAATTGTCCTGCATTAAAAAAAATCCCAATTGATGTTTGTTGTTGAAAAAAATCCATTGATAACTTAGTAATTGTTACACTAAAAAATTGTAGGTACACCATCAAGAAACTGTCAGTACACCATCAAAAAACTGTCACTACACCATAAAAAAAACTGTTACATCAAAAAAAAATTCCTACACTAAATTGTTGGTACACCATCAAAAAATAGCCGGTATACCATAAAAAAATTGCCAATACACCATAAAAAAACTGTTACGTCAAAAAAAATTCCTGCACTAAATTGTCGGTATTCCATCAAAAAACTGCATGTATACCATCAAAAAACTGTTACATCAAAAAAATTCTTGCAATAAATTGTCGGTATACCATCAAAAAAATCTATTGGTAACTTAGTAACTGTTACACCAAAAAACTACAGGTACACCATAAAAAAACTGCCGGTTACTAAAAAAACTAGTTGGGGCAAAACTATTAGGCCAAGGTTTTTCTAAAAGCTTTAGGTATGCCATCTTGGGGCAACATCATTTTATTGCTATAGCACCAACCGATCAGTGTAGGCAATCAATACCAACTGCACCAAACCATATATATCAGTGAGGAAAATATAGAAAATGGAAAAAACGTATGTTTTAAGCTAAACAATCTGATATGAATGAAACCTAACTATTGTGTAAAGAAAATGCTATCAATGAACCCAACAACCTGTGTACAGGGACGGAACTAGAAAGTTTGGTTAGGGGGGGCCAAGTATATAATTCATGTTTAAAAATTATTATTTAAAACTATAATTAGTATGATTGATTTCGAAATTTAAGGAATCTAATGTAATTATTAAATTAAAAGCTCTTATTCATAAATTAAACTATTAATTTTTATTTTTTTACTATAGTTATAGGAAAAATATAAAATTTAAAAATTTATATATCATTGTCGAAATTATAAATTAATTTTTGATTGTTTGTTTGTCGAAAAAAGTTAAGCCAAAACGAGATGAGCCCTAAAAGTGCTTAATTTTAATTTAATTTTTAGAGCCAAAGACTCAAGCCTTACTTGGGCGCGAACTAACATTAAGGATTAGTGGGTGTAGCGCATTTAAATTAAAATTAATAACATAAAAGAGAAAAACAATAAAATACTTATAAAATTATCATATAATAAGTTAGACAAAATTATCATATAATAAATTATAAAACTTACTATTAAAATCCATAATTTTAATATATATATATATATATATATAAATTTTAAAAAAATTGAGGGGGGGGCCATGGCCCCCCCTAATTCCGTCCCTGCCTGTGTAAAATATTTAAATCTTGATGCATCACCATTATTATGTCCATTAACATTACCAAGTTCATGCCGCTGGGCCACCTAAAATATGACCAAAATGATTATCTAGCCATTGAAAATTTTATTAAAAAATCTTAACTAAGGCTATATGTAATAAAATTACCGGGCTATATGTAGCAGTGTTCAAGGCTTGTGCCGACGTCGTAACCACTTACAATAATATGACCTTCAGTTTCAAACAAATCAAGTCTGCAAAATACTCAATTAAACCAAGCTCTTTCAATAATATTAAAGCCAAAATAGCGTGGATAACAATGTGGGCATTAGCTAATGAACACAGCCGACAACAATAAAAAGAGAAAAAATATTTACTTGATGGACACGGCGTCAACTTCTACTGCAGCGTCATCCCCGAAGAGGGATATTCGGATAGGGAGAAGTGTGGGCAGATCTGGGCTGGCGCTGCTTGACTGCGTCGTCGCTGGCGAGGACGACGGTGGTGATGACGTAGCAGCAAGGCGGACGTCGAGGAAGACGGTGGTGACGACGTAGCAGCAGGGTGGATGTCGACCTAGCTGCAGCTGGGAGGGAGGAGAGGTAGCTGCCGGATAAGTTGGAGATTCAATGGAGCGGGAGGAGACGTAGCCGCCGGAGAACCTAGAGATTCAATGGAGCGGGCGGCGGAGGATATCGAGGGTTGGGGGGGCTGGCGCGTGTGGTCTCCACCAATCTATCGTTTTTATTCTCATTATTTTTTGACAGAAAGTTTTTCCCAAAACGTTAACGTTTTGTTTTAGCGTAAACGAACCGTAGCACTTCTCACCGTTGGATCCGTGCTCATGGGCCTGTGGCGCATCAGTCAAAGTCAAAGCCCGCGCCGACTGACCTCAGCCGCTCCTATATAAACTTCGCTCATTCGCGTTAGGGTTACGTTCAAGCAGCAGCCATCGTGTATCTCATAGGTGAAGAATCAGGGTTCCACCACCATGGGCAGAAGTGAGCAGATCTGTCTCTCAGCTGTCCTCGTGTTCATGTTTTTCCTTATTTTTTTTGTTTTGTTTACATCTTAAATCTATCGGGTCATGTTTCCCCTTTTTCTTTTTGTCGTTTTACGTTCGAATTTTTGTATTATATTTATGATTTTTTAGTTCTCTGCAGATTATTTTTATAGGTGGTTCATGTAAAATGTAAATTATGTGCCCGACCATTTTTTGTTCATCAGTTTAGATCTTGAATATGGAGTTCTATATATTTATCGATAGAGAACAAAGTAACTAAGGGTTATTTTCGGGTATGAGAGAAAGTACCGTTTTGTTATTTTATTTAAGTATAGTAATGGATTGCTACTATATCATAAAATTCCCATTATATTTGGCCATGTTTTCTGTTACCATTCCTCGAAAGCTTTCTGGGATTTTTAGTATGTTATTTTTATTAACGCCCCTTGTTAATGAATTTTTTTGGGTTTTTGAGCTGTTTTTAAATTTGTTTTTGACCACATATATTGCCATCTATTACATATGTTAATTTTAGAACGCAATAGGTATTTAGCATCTTTGAAGTGAACCACATGCCCCAAAAATTAATTAGTTTTGTTTTCACTTCTGCTATGTGCCTATGCCCCTAAGATCTGTTTCGTTTTCAATTACATTTGAGACTTCCATATTTTGAACTGTTTTTATTGTAATTCGAGTTGTGTTAGTTTTTTAGTCTGACAAATGTTAGAAAATTAATAAATTTTGTGCTGATATGTGCTTATGGTTTGGTTAAATCCTGCAGGACCGGCAAGGTGTTATCGCCAGATCAAGAATAAGCCATACCCAAAATCACGTTTCTGTCGTGGTGTTCCTGATCCTAAGATTAGGATTTATGATGTTGGAATGAAGAAAAAGGGTGTTGATGAATTTCCTTTCTGTGTTCATCTTGTGAGTTGGGAGAAGGAAAATGTTTCCAGTGAAGCCCTGGAAGCTGCTCGTATTGCATGTAACAAATACATGACAAAATTTGCAGGGAAAGATGCTTTCCACCTCAGGGTTAGGGTTCACCCATTCCATGTTCTTCGCATTAACAAGATGCTTTCTTGTGCTGGAGCTGATAGGCTTCAAACTGGAATGAGGGGTGCCTTCGGAAAACCACTAGGAACGTGTGCTAGAGTTAGCATTGGTCAGGTACTTCTATCTGTTCGTTGCAAGGAAAGCAACAGTGTCCATGCACAGGAGGCCCTGCGGCGTGCAAAGTTCAAATTCCCTGGCCGCCAGAAGATTATCCTTAGCAGGAAGTGGTATGCCTATACATCTCTGTAGAGGATGTTACTAAAGTTCTGATAGAAGATTATCGTTAGTAGGAAGTGATAGGTCTTAAAAGTTAATTTTACCAAAATACATCTCAGATAGTTTTATCTAATCGTCTACCCTGATATTGTTTTAATTACCACATGCAAATTGTCTGCCATTACATTTTATAAATGGCCATTCTTTTAAAGCATAAGGTTCACGAGGTTAGTTTTCATGTTTACTCTGTCATTTACAGGGGATTCACGAAGTTCAACCGGACTGATTATCTGAAGTGGAAGTCTGAGAACAGAATTGTTCCTGATGGTGTTAACGCAAAGGTAATCCCTTTTTTTTGTTAGGTTTGGTGTTTGCCTTGGATTCATTGTTAGTTGAAATTGATAGTTATTTAATGTTTCTCTGCCACGTGTGTTATCATATCCTTTTCTTACACCGGAATTTATTCAGCTGCTTGGATGCCATGGACCTTTGGCAAATCGGAAACCCGGAAGAGCTTTCATAGATGCAACTGCATAGATCTGTGGTGATGTGCGGGAGTGATAGTTTTCTTCTGTTGGAGCGATGGACCTTACTATCTGCTTCGCTTATTTGTCTTGGAGTAATTTGATTTTGGAACTTCGATGTTTGTGTTTTGCAGTGAAAAACTGTTTACGTGGGAATGATTGTACTCATCCTCGTACGTTATTTTATGACAGCCTAATGTTATATGTTTTCAATTTATGATATTCTTCTTTTTCGTAATCTCCGTATGAAATTGTTGTTTGGCTCTACTTAACCCAAACAAGCAGCACTGCTGCTGGTTATTTCGTAATCGTACCTGCCGTCTTGTATCTGTAAGTGTTGAATTTTTATTTATGGCCTCTTTTTTTTAACTTTGTATGCTAACCTTCATGTTACAAACAACTACAAGAATAACAAGCACAAGGATGAAGCCAATTCTTTTTATACCAATAATTAAGAGTAAATCTAACATGAAGATGAGATTGAGTGGCATGGAGTACAAGAACTCGTCGTTTATTAATTAAGAATCAGATCTTTTCTTTAGATATTATCTTTCTCCGGTTTCCTACTGACAATAAACGAAGGTAGACACCGCATAAAGAACAAACCTAAAGAAAGGAAGCACCATTAAACACGAACACGGTTACGGCTCCAGCTATGACTATGTCCTCCACAGATAAGTCAAGGAAACTTGTGGGCAGACTGCAAATCCGAGTCATACTACAACTATGTCTCAACCTTTTCTGAGTTTGGTCCGAGTACTCACTGCTGCTCGCTTCCCTAAGAAGTGTCATCGCCAGATTGCTAACAGCTGAAGCCACATGATCCTGGAGGGCGATATAGCTTGGGAGTATTACTTAACCATATTTGTTTGTTTATAAAGAATAACCATATTTTTTATTCAAGAAAGTTGATTGGACAATTAAATTTTAAGAGTATTATTGCATAAGGAATTGGATATAAATCCTAATTCTGCTGAACCAAAACCACAAAATCCAGTGACCCGTGGTATAATCCTTTCTTCTTTTTGTTTCACAACCATAAGTTCATAGCTTAACTACCGTTCCAGAGATTGCCAAGATCAATCTGCACTCACATGTTTGCCTGTGTCAGATCTATGCCAGCACTTTGCAGGGCCAGTGTCAGGGTACTTAATAACCTGTTTATTCCGCTTTTGTTAGCAATTAGATATTCATCGCTACAGAAATTGCCAATAAAAATGACAATAGCCGATGGCCAGCTTAAAAAAAAACAGACAGACAAACTTCTCAGTGATAAATAATATGGACTTTCTCATGTTTATCTAATTAAGTGTACCTTTGCTTTTTTATTTAACTAAACTGTCAATAGAATTTCACCTCTGGGAATTAAAGCATAAATTAAAATACATATCAGCATGCGAGCGAATTAAGAGGTATGCAGTTTACAGAATGATTAAGATTCGCAAATTGGTATGTATTATAAATGACATGATTTTATTTGGCATTATCACTATGGATACAACATGCAACAGCTGAACAGTGTGTTATGGTAAAGGAATGCCTCATAATTAATATAAACGGCAGTTCAATTACGGGGAATTCCCAGTAAGTTATGAATGGCAAAGATGGAAATGGGCACTTTTTAAAGATTGCTTTGAGCAACTTAAATGGTTATTATAACAATAATAATACTTAAATTATAGCACTTCGAGTTTCTAAACAACTACAGCAACATCAACGACACAACGACCACAACGACGACAACAACAACACCACCAACAACAACACCAACAGCAACAACAACAAATTCTCACCCTTGAGAGTAAGCACTTGAGATGCTGATTGCGCCCCCTTCAATCACAAGATCCTTCTGCTGATCTAATGCATCTCTATTTAAAATGGATTCAGTTGATTGTGCGTCAGAAGCTGGCCTTTGAATAGAATTTACAGGAATATTAGACTGCAAATTTATGGCGATGGGTATCGCCTTGTTAGCCATCTCAAGTTGCTGGTTCAGCAATTTGCAGGCAGTGCCTCAGCTTGGATCCAATTCTACGGAATTCTGTACATTTGCAAGCATTGCAGGGTTAATGGAGATATTATTATCGTTGAGCAAACTCAATCACCTGCATAAGTATTTCATATTTAGAAAACGGTCGGCCAATTCAACTATAGCACTAGACTTAATTTACCTCAGAAGAATGATGTTATATCTCTTTTGATCATTGGGTGGTATGAGATCTCTCGATCTCTAAAATCTGAAAAAGATTGATGTTATCACTTCTCCAAATTCCAAAATAGTGAAACTGGTTAAGTGATTCTTAATGCTGGCACTCGACAGATTAAGATTTTCATTAACTAGCACCTAAAAGAGATTACATAATTGATATTGTATCAAAACAAACCTGTCACGTGTATATCAAAACAAACGGGTATATTTTCATATGTCATGTAAGCAAATCACATAATCAAACCAACATAATTCAATATTCATGAACATGTCACATGTTAAGTCATTATAATTTTCATGGGCCATTGTCTGAAAATAAATAAATCAAAACGAAATTACATGTCATTTCCTAATCATAAAACAAGTCACAACATCAACTAAGGAATAACTGATAATTGGCTCCTGCGGTAGCTACCAACTTGTCCGTACCAATACCTTAAAAAAGTTAACAATGTAGAGATAAACACAAATGCTTAAAAGGTAATTTATAACTTTACACCACTCTCCGATCCAATTAAATTAGAATTTTACATGTCATGTATAAAAATATGTCAATATAGTGCTCTAGACTACCTATCTCCAAGCAATCCCATATCATCAATTCAACATCAATCATCACTAAACATAACTATAGAGGGGCCAATAAAGTGCTTCAGAATGGTTTCGTGTGCAGTTTTCTCCTATTTGTTCTATTTTGTCTTTTAAGACCCAGCGTGAGGTGTCTAGGACTGAGATGACGATGTTATTATCATGTTTTGATATATTATGATGTTATTTGACTTAATATGATATGGATAATGAGCAATTCCTGTGAAGAATTATGAGATGTAATATTATGAAATGTTTTAAGATAGAAATAGCTATAATATGCTTGTGCATGTTGTTTGGAGCCATGATTGGCTTGAGTTGATAATTGTGTATATTTTTTTTTATCTAGGATGATGTTTGTGAAAGACTTTTGGGACCATAATATAATGTTTTCTTGATTGGGATTATTAAATGTAATGTATGTGATTGATTTTTTATTTATTCGAAAAAATACAAAACTTTTATATTATATGATTGTATAGGTTACATGTGAGACGATCCTCGCATGTAGTTTTTACATGTGCTAGTCAATAATTTATTGACCTTTAGGTGGAGGCATAGAGTTATTTACCTGATTTTAAAATTTCTGGAATTTATTGACATGACAACCCACTAGTGGCCACTACACTTAAGGACTGTCCAAGAGAAAGTAGAAGCAAAGGCGTATGAGAGCTCGCAATGTAGATGAGTTGCAACTAGGGGTCTTAATTTTCACAACATAGAAAATCATGCAAAGAAGGCCTACTCACAGCTTAAGCTTTTAGTAAAATGGTTTCTATGAGCCCTATAATCATGCTATTTTAAATTTGGGATTAAATTTCTATTGTCACACTATTTGCATCATAAATTAAATACACACACAGATAGATTAAAAAAACATACACTTCTTTTCTTATAAAAAGATTATAATTAACTTAACCATTCAACTAAATTATTAAAAATAACAATAAAAAAATTCTTGAATGTGGCTCTAATGGCCTAACTCAGCCAAAGATGCGAGGTGGGAGCATGAGAGAAGAAGATAGAGAGACTAAGGTTGATAAGGATTATAGTGGGGTTTGGAAATATAAGACTTTTGACGAAAGGCGGTTGATCAAATAGACAGCAGTGGTAATAACATCGGGACAATGGCTTGTGGGATCATATGTGCGGAGAAGGAGGGCTCGGGTAGTTTCAAGGATATGTCAATTTTTTCTTTTAGCTACCCATTTTGTTTTGGTGTTTGGGGACATGAAGTTTCATGAATAAGGCTGTGGAGTTGGAAATAAGACTGAAAATAGTGATTAACATATTCTCCATCATTCTCATAACGAAGAATTCAAATCTAAGCTGAAAACTAAGTATGAACAATATCATGAAATGACTGAAAAACCATAAATACTTCAACCTTGTGTTTTAGCAAATATAGTCAGGCCATGCGTGTGCAATCGTCGACAAATATTACAAACCAATATACACCAGAAATAACAAACACGGGGGATGGCCCCCATGCATGGAAATGTATTAAAGTAAAAGGATGTCAGTTTTATTCATGCAGAATAAGTAGCTCTATGACTCTTGGCTAAAATACAAGTATCACAATATAGCTCAGAAGTTTCCACATCAGAAAATAAATTAGGAAACAAATGTCATAGATACCCGAATGGTGGATGTCCAAACAACGATGCCACAACCAAATCTATTGAGTCTTGGAACTTAGTGTAGAAGACACATGATGATGTCTCCCCACGCTAAAATCTTCCATTTAGTATAATCCTCCCTCTTAGTACCACGCCTAATTATCTCCTTGGTGAGAATATCATGTATAAAGCAAAAATCAACAAATATGTGTACCACACAATTTAAGTCTGTGGTAATTTGACTCACAGATAATAACTTGTGGGATAATGAGGGAACATGTAAAGCGTTGGATAATTGAAGAGAGGGTGATAATGTCACAGAGAATACTCCATTGGCATTTACCATGCTATTGTATCGTGGGGATGAATAATGAGAAAGATCTGCAAGATTAAAGGTTATATGATTTGGTGTTCTAGAGTCAAGTAACCAATCATCATGGTAGGTATTGGATTGAGAACTAAATATGCATAATATTTTTAATAAAATTATAGTATAATTATTTTAATTTTAATTTAAAATTTAAAAATATTATAAAAAATTAAAATCAACAAAATATCATGTACAAATTAATAAAATACTAGAAAAAATATAATAATATGTTTATATTTATAATTGTTTTATTAATAAATTAATAAATTTTTTATTTAAAAAAATTCCACCTCAATACTTTTTATCTAGAGAAATTATTTATTATTTCTAAAAAGATATAAATTAATTTATACCTTCTTGCTCCTGTTTTCTTATAAATTAAATTATATTTTTTATTAGTATAATAAAAACTAAAATAAATATTTATTGTCTTATTATTTAATAATTATCTAATAAAATTATTATTACAATTGCTTTAGTATTTAGTAATAAGTTCTATATAATATGTTAATGATTTT
Organism: Taxillus chinensis; assembly: GCA_023512835.1. Lineage (NCBI taxonomy): Eukaryota > Viridiplantae > Streptophyta > Magnoliopsida > Santalales > Loranthaceae > Taxillus > Taxillus chinensis. The sequence goes on along the minus strand of CM042085.1, from coordinate 26,089,006 downwards.
AAATTTATTATTTAAAATGAACAAGTAATTGAGTTCTATATAATAAGTTCTATAAAATGAACAAGTAATTGAGTTCGCGAATAAATGAACGAATATGTTTTTTAATGAATTTTGAATAATTAGTGTTTTAGTTCACAAACAATCAAATAAACGTATAACTTCTAAGTTCGCAAACAAAGTAAAAATATAATGTTTGTGAACAAGTATGTCGGTATATTTATGAACACTGTTCATGAACAATATCGAAATGTATGTGAATATTAACAAATTGATAGAATATTAACATGATGATTTAATATTCATGTTCGACTCGATTTGTTAAAAAATAATATTAAGTCAAGCTCGGACACTTTACTGTTTGACTTGATTTAATTCATTTATAATTCTATTTGACCTATATTTAAATTTGCTTTACTTTAAAACAAGAAAAAAAAACATAAAATCAATATGGCTAGCCTGCTTAAATTAATTCATAAATAATATTAAATGTTAAATGATTAAATAAAATTATTTCTCAAATGAGCATGTAAATTATGAAATTTTTGTAGAATATATATAGGATATTATAATATTAGTGTTATGATAAAACTTTACTTTATCATTATAGCGTTGAATTAAAATTCTATTAAATAAGTTATTTATTTAAAAAAAATATAAACGGCTTGGCAATCAATTATTAACCTTTTTTATTTTAATAGAGTACACTAAAAATTCATCATTACTGTTTTATTACAATATTATTTATCAAATATTTATTTATTAATTAAAAAAGAAAACAAGGAGAAATAAATTAAACAGAAAAAAGGAGAGAAAATATAATTACTTAGAAGTAAAAAAATTACAAAAATTTAAAAAAATCGTAATGTTAATTTTAAAATTAAAATAAAGAGACTAAGCTAATATTAGAGAGTAGCACCTGTGCCGTTGAGAAACAGGGCGAGGAAGATGATGTCAAGAGTTTCAATTGAATGTGATTTATTTGAATATATAATGCTGCCGACATTTATTTTACCTGCTTTCATTTTTTAAATATAATAATTACTTCTAAATATAAAAAATAAAAATTTAAAACAATAAAAACTATTATTAAATTTCATATTTAAAAAATTGTAATTATTTATCGGAAAAAATTCTTTATTTCCATAAAAAACAAACTTTATGAAGCGGACTAATGGAAATTACGAGATAGCACATCGCATCAAACATTAAAAACGGGATGCAATAAAATGGCACGCATGGGTGAGTACAACCATTCATGTATAAACAGTTTCCAACAGCAAAACAAAAACATCCAAGTTCCAAAATCAAATTACTCCAAGAGAAATAAGCGAAGCAGATAGTCAGGTCCAGTCCTACAACAGAAGAATCATAACACCCCAGATCTATGCAGTTGCATCTATGAAAGCTCTTCCTGGTTTTCGATTTGCCAGAGGTCCATGGCATCCAAGCAGCTGAATAAATTCCAATGTAAGAAAAAGGGATGATTGTACTTGGCAGAGAAACATGAAATAACTTTCAATTTCAACTAACAATGAATCGAAGGCCAACACCAAACCGACACAGAAAAAAATCACCTTTGCGTTAACACCATCAGGAACAATTCTGTTCTCAGACTTCCACTTCAGATAATCAGTCCGGTTGAACTTCGTGAATCCCCTGTAAATGACAGAGTAACCATGAAGACTTAACCTCATGAACCTTACGCTTTAAAAGAATGGCCATTTATAAAATGTAATGGCAGAGAATTTGTATGTGGTAATTAAAACAGTATCTGGGTAGCCGCTTATATAATATCTGGGAACTATTTTGGTAAAAATTAATTTTTAAGACCTATCACTTCTCACTAATGATAATCTTCTATGAGAGCTTTAGTAAGATCCTCAACAGAGATGTATAAGCGTACCACTTCCTGCTAAGGATAATCTTCTGGCGGCCAGGGAACTTGAACTTTGCACGACGCAGGGCCTCCTGTGCATGGACACTGTTGCTTTCCTTGCAACGAACAGATAGAAGTACCTGACCAATGCTTACTCTAGCACACGTTCCTAGTGGTTTTCCAAAGGCACCCCTCATTCCAGTTTGAAGCCTATCAGCTCCAGCACAAGAAAGCATATTGTTAATGCGAAGAACATGGAATGGGTGAACCCTAACCCTGAGGTGGAAAGCATCTTTCCCTGCAAATTTCGTCATGTATTTGTTACATGCGATGCGAGCAGCTTCTAAGGCTTCACCGGAGACATTTTCCTTCTCCCAACTCACAAGATGAACACATAAAGGAAATTCATCAACACCCTTTTTCTTCATCCCAACATCATAAATCCTAATCTTAGGATCAGGAACACCCATAGTTATTAAAGGCGCGCCTAGGCGCAAAACCCAGGCGGGCGCAGGGGTTGCGCCCGCCTTCCTTCCAGGCGACGCGACGCCGCGAAAAGAGTTGGGGCAAAAAAGGGGGGGGGCAGAGGGGGGAGAAAAGGCGAACGAGACGTATATCGAAACGAAAAAAAGAAAGAAAAGGAAAGAATATATCGTGCGATCGTGCGTACCAGCGACGACCTTCGAAGACCTTCGAGGACCTTCGGCGACCGCGAACCAAGTGCGTCCGTCGTTCTCTCTTCTCTCTTCTCTCTTCGGCGACCTTCTGCGACGACGCAGCTCTTTGCGACGATTCCCGATGACGCAGCTCTCTGCGACGTCGATCCCGGCAATGCGTACCTGGGGCCACGACACTGCGACGCGTCGCATCTTCTCTCGGTCGTCTCGCACCTCTCTGCGACGCGTTGCGTCTCTGTTATCATTTGTAGTTTCTATTTTTTTTTATTCCAGCGATGCGTAAGGCTCTGTTTTTGTTCCTGTTTTTTTTACTGCTCAATCTTAATATCTAATACTCATTATTTTTGGGTAGATATTATGAGTTCTAAAAATTCAAGAAGAGATCCAGGTTGGAAGTATGCAACACAAATCAGTGGCAACAAAAATGCATTCACTTGTAATTTTTGTTCTAAGGTAACCAATGGAGGTATTTATAGAGTCAAGCAACATATAATTGGTGGGCAAAGAAATGCAAAGGCATGCCTCAAATGTCCAGATCATGTGAAACAAGAAATAAGAGATTACATGGCCAACAAAAAGACAGAGAAAGAACACATGAATATGTTGCCTGACTTTGATGATGTTGATTTTGGTGAGGATAAAGAAGAAGCAGAAATGCAAGAGATTGAAAGACAAAGTAAAAGTGTTATGAGCTCAGGAGGAAGTAACAAATCAATCCAATCCAAATTTAAAAAAGCAAGGCAAAAGGGACCAATGGATTCATTCATTACTCCAGACACTGAGTTGATTGTGAAGGGGAAAAAGGATGGAATTGGGAAGGGCAAACAAACAACAATCAATGAGCATTACAAGAAAGACGCAAGGGACAAGGCATGCCTTCACATTGCAAGATGGATGTATGATGCAGGGATAGCATTTAATGCTGTTAATTATGATAGCTTTAAGGTTGTTGTTGAGTCTATTGGCCAATATGGAATGGGAATGAAGCCACCTAGTTACCATGAGGTGAGAGTTCCTCTCTTGAAGAAAGAATTGGACAATACAAATGATATGTTAAAAAGTCATTGAGATGAATAGGCAAAGAATGGGTGTTCTATTATGTCTGATGGTTGGAAAGACAAGCGTAAAAGGACTTTGATAAACTTTTTGGTGAACTGTCCCAAAGGAACCATGTTTATTGAATCCATTGATGCTTCTGAGTATAGCAAGACTGGGGAAAAGGTGTTTGAATTGCTTGATTTTTTTTGGAGAAAATTGGGGAAGCTAATGTTGTGCAAGTCATAACAGATAGTGCTTCAAATTATGTGATGGCAGGTAACCATTAAATTTAAAATTAGTTTTACTATATTTATACTTTGATCATGAATTCTAATGAATAGGTTTGTAATATGTAACAGGAAGAAGCAAAATGGCTACATTTATATTGGTCACCATGTGCTGCCCATTGTATAGATTTAATGTTAGAAGACATTGGTGAGATGTCTCACATCAATAGAACATTGAAAAAGGCAATGGAAGTGAATGCCTACATGTATGGTCGTCCAGGCTTGTTAAACATGATGAGACGCTTCACAAAGCAAAGGGATTTAGCTAGGCCTGCCCTCACCAAATTTGATATTGCCTTTCTAACCCTAGCAAGTATTCATCGCCAAAAAGATAACTTGAGAAAGATGTTTACTTCAGAGGACTGGACAAATTCCAAGTGGGCAAAGGAGCAAAAAGGTAAAAGGGTTGCTCAAATTATTTTGATGCCTTTTTTTTGGAAAATCATTGTCTTCTCACTTAAGTTGACAACTCCACTTGTTCGTGTACTTCGATTGGTTGATGGGGAGAAAAAGCCTCCAATGGGATATATTTATAAGGCCATGGATAGAGCTAAAGAAGCAATTGGTAGAGGATTTAAAGAGGATGATAATAGGATTATGGATGCATTTGCTATCATTGATAATAGGTGGAATTGCCAGCTTCATCGACCTTTACATGCAGCTGGGTACTTTTTGAACCCACAATTCTTTTATGGAAATCCATCTATTGAGCAAGATGCAGAAGTAATGTCAGGCCTATACAACTGCATCCAAAGATTGATTCCTTCCATTGAAATGCAAGATAAAGTCAGTGAGGAGTTGACTTTGTATAAGAATGCCGAGGGTCTCTTTGGGCATAATATGGCTATTAGACAACATACAACCAAGGCACCCAGTAAAGTCACTTTATTTAATAACCTTTCATTTTATTGTTTATTAAATGTTACTAATTATAGTTATGATAAATAGCTGAATGGTTGTCTTCATTTGGATCTTCAACTCCAAATTTGCAAAAATTTACCATCAAAGTTCTAGGCCTCACTTGCAGTGCATCTGGTTGTGAAAGAAATTGGAGTGTTTTTGAACATGTAAGTAGATGTTCTATTGTGTCTAAATTTATTTCATGAAATCATGAATCACTACATTCTAATTGATTGTAAATTGTAATTTTAAATCTTGTAGATCCATAGCAAGAGAAATAGGCTATCACAAAAGCGCTTAAATGAGTTGGTATTTATCAAGTACAATCGAGCTTTGAAGCGCCGATACAATATACGCGATGTGATAGATCCTATATCATTGAAAGACATAAATGACTCTAATGAGTGGTTGGTTGGGCGAATGGATGGAGATTCTGATGAGGATGATGATGATCTTGTTCTGCAGAAGTTGGCCACAATAAGTTTTATACAAGATCATCATCAAACAAAAGGAGCACACCAAGAGCAGAACCTTCTACCTCTAGGAGCTCCAAGTATTTTACAGCAAGGCCAAATCAAGTGGAAGAGGAAGATGAGGCAAATTCTAAAGAAACAGATAAAGATGATGTTAAAGGTTACAAGTCTAGTGATGGAGATGGAGATGATGATGATAATTTCCTTGATGAGGATTGAGGAGAATGTTTAGATTTATCATTTTGAATATTTATGCTTTTAACTGTTGGGTTGTAATAATTTCACATTTAAGTAGTTTGCTATAATTGAGAGTATTGACTTATTTATGTTTAAATTGATGTGTTTATTTCATTAGTATATTTTATAAAAAAAAAAAATAAAGAAAGGTGCGCCTCAGGTCCTTCAGGCCCGCACTTTTTTTTGCGCCTTGCGCCTAGGCCAGGCCCAACCTTTGCACCTTAGGTGCGCCTTGCGCCTTTAATAACTATGTGAACACCACGACAGAAATGTGAATTTGGATATGGCTTATTCTTGATCTGGCGATAACACCTTGCTGGTCCTGCAGGATTTAACTAAACCATCAGCACAAGTAAATTTGAGATCTACTACTTTTGTCAGGCAAAAACGAACTTTAACTTGAATTGAAGTAAGTATATGAAAAGGTACATCGTAGAAGTGAAAAAAGAATAAAATAAAATTTTAGGGATATGTTGTTAACTCCATTAGTACCAATTATCCATTTTGTTTATTACAAACTAACATTAACATACATAATTCATGGTAATTCAAGTTTGTTACACACCAAGGAAAAAAGGTACATCGTAGAAGTGAAAAAAGAATAAAATAAAATTTTAGGGATATGTTGTTAACTCCATTAGTACCAATTATCCATTTTGTTTATTACAAACTAACATTAACATACATAATTCATGGTAATTCAAGTTTGTTACACACCAAGGAAAAAAGGTAAAAAAAAAAAAACAAGGGACAATAATAAATATGACACAACCACAAATCCCATTTCATATAATGGTCTGAAAAGACATAAATTTATATAGAACTGCAATATTCAAGATCTAAACAGGAAAAAAAACATCTCAGATATTTAACTTACATGTATATGTATATAAATAATACACAAACCACCTATATGTATATGAGATCAAAATAATACATGAAGAACTTTAATTAAAAAAAGGAAAAAGAAATCAAGTCAAGAAGTAAATGTCAAACTAAAAGAGAGCTGCAGAATCCAGTTCAAGAAAAGACTGGAAACTACAAAAGTTGCAGGTTTTCCAATGATTTAGCCAGAGAGTCAGGAAGATTCCCAAATTTGAACAACCGGTGCAGGGCCAATGATGCTCTACAAAGAGAGCAACATTGGTGAGCATCTAAGTAAAAGCAATTTGTGCATCTGAACAAGTGTTCTTTTTGGGAGCAAACCCATGTCCACACTTGTTTAAACAGCCTATGTCCTCCACCATTTGCAAATTACAAACAGCACCAACTAGCGCTAGAGAAGAATGTGACCAAGGAAATTTGCATGACACGTTGATGAAAGAAAATCTGAGCATATGCCAGAAAGCCTCTCTCCTCTAGCTATCGCCTATCGATAGCCATCAATACCTATATGAAACTCTCTGACCGTCCAGAGCCTTCATACTGCAGACATGGCGGGAGCACAGGCCCAGTTTTCTGTCTTGTGAGACAAGCCAGAAACTTTACAAATTAAAAATTGATTAACTCAACCATCCACTTCTCCAAATTTCGAACGATCCATCCCTTATATGATGTACGCCAGTTTATTTTTTTGTTTTTCATTGGGTTTCAGGTTCAAATGTTGATTCGATTTCACTCGCTTTATCATGTTCCGATATCAATTCATCAATATCCACATTAATTAATAGAATCGCAACACCATATTATGAAAAGCACATAGATTATTAGTTCCAATCAAACGTATAGATTTCATCAATTAACATGAAATACGAACGAGAAAGATTCAGAGAGAGAGAGAGATCTGCTTACTTCTTCCCATCGCGAAGGTGGAACCCTAATTCCGCGCACAGGTTAAGAAGGCGCCTTAAAAAAAATTAAAAAATCAAAGAAACGAGGCGGCGTTTATATAGGAGTGGAAAGGAGCCCTAGCTTTCACGCAGGTAAGAAGCGGGCGCAGCGGGTCAAAACGACCTGCACCCTCGCCTGAGTTGTTTATTTGGATTGGAGGTAGTATTTTAAAACTATATAAAAATATGGCTGGTGGCGTATTTTATTTGTATTAAAATAATTATTTTTATTTTATCAATGTACTCTCTTTCTTGGCCCTCACAAATCCCAAAGCCTTCCTTCTCATCGGAACCACAAGTGGGGGAAATTGCAAAAGAAAACAGGCTGGATTGTTTGCGGTGATTTATTTATTTAATGAAAGCAGCAAAATAAAAACAAAAAAAAAAAAACAATCAATTGGCCCCGTGAAATTGGGACGCGTAGTTGTACGGTTTGTACGACATCTCCATTGGTGGCTTGTTCAGAAACGCCCAGCTGCTTCTTGTCCAGATTATAGCGGCGGCAACGTTGCTCCGGGGGGAGGCAGCAGTGGCAGTGTCAGACCGGAGGGAGACGACTATAGCGGCAGTGAGCGGAGGAGAACAGTGGTAGAAGAGAAAGGAGAGAGGAGAGATCGGGAGAGGGGGGAGACGATGGAGAGAGGTGGGAGGGAATGGGGAGAGAAAAAATAATATGATATTATAAAGAAAATAAATAGTTATTTTTTATTTTTAAAGAGTTATCCTAATAAATTATAAATATAAAAAATAAAATAAATAGATTGTTAGAATTTATTTTTAGTATTTGATTTTTTATCCGTCGACAATAGAGAATCTTTTGGAATTGTTCTTAGATTATTTATTTTGTGAAACACGATTATTTTTTAAAACTGTGAGTTCAGATAAATTTTCATCATTCATCAATACTTTTAAATTTATATTAATTTTTTTTAAAATATTATTATTATATCAAACGGGCCCTTTATATTTAAAAATTAAAATCATAGGCCTTGTAAATTAAAAAATTATTTTGTATTAAAGATTCAAAAGTTAATTTGATTTTTTGAAACCCGCATTGATATGTTTTGCTACCTAATTTTCATTTTTGTTTTTAAAATATAATAGTTATTTTCGGACAAAAAACTGAAAACTGAAAACAACAAAATGTTATTTTTATTCTTAAGGTCTCCTAAAGTGAAAATAATTTTTTCCCCTACTATCGATTTTTAATTTTTTATACCCGAAAACAGGTATCATATTTTAAAAACGAAAACAGAAAACAAAAACTTACATGCAAAAAAAGGGTCTTCGTTTGCTTTTAAAGATCGGTCTTGGATATAAAAACAAATTCAAACATTTTAAATTATTTTTTCTCATGTCTCTCTCCTTTCTGTCACTTCTCTTCCGTGCTTCTTTCCTCCTTACATTTGCATAGTCCAAGAGGTGAGGGAGACATATGTCATTGCCACTGGTAATGACAAATCGGAGTGCTTCCTCAATGGCCCTTAGTTTCATCGCATGATAGTTAAGGATGGCTACTTCATTGTCGAGCTCCACAATTGGAGTGGTGAAAGTTGAAGCCACCACCTGATTTGATGGGAAGAACCTTGTTTGAGCTTCTAATGAGGCTATTCATGGAGCCTTCAGATATCCTCAATGGACTCTAATTTCTAGGCATCGGATAGGGGAGTGATGTCACAAGAGTATGAGGTCAGAGATCTCAACAATGACGAAGAAGATGGTGGTGGTAGCAACAACAAGAACCGAGAAAGGTATCACTTGTGAAGGTGGTGGCGACAGCATGAAATCAGTGACCAGAAAAAAATGGAAAGGGAGAGGTAATTTCATTTATATATATATATATATATATATATATATATAAAAGTTTAAATATGTGGTGGTAAAATGAGGATAATAGTTATTACTAGTCAGAGCATCAGGTGCAGCTTCTTTAAATTTTTAGCTAAATTTGTCGACATGGAGTAATATGAGCCACAAATTATACTCGAGATTTGTATTTTAAATATAAACTTTATTAAAACCCAAACATTGAAGCACCGATTATTTAAATAGTTGGTGTCTCGATGTTTAAGTTTTAATAAAGTTTGTATTGAAAATACAGATCTCGAGTATAATTTGTGGCTCATATTGTTCCATATAAGCAAATTTAATTAAAAATTTGAAGAAGCTGCACCTTATGCTCTCACATGCTACCCTTTTTGGAGGTCTCACACCTGCTGGGTAGGGTTCTTGTCGCTGACGTACCTGGCACTCCCGCTTCATTTCAAAGCGTTGGGCCATTCCACATCCTGTGTGTCAGTGTGTGTATGCGCACATCTCCATCGAATCACTATATGGCCAACCTAGCTCCCAGCGCAAATGAGGTTCAGCAGAAGAAATCAATTGCAAATTTTACACTTGAGCTTGCCAATCTAGTGATAACCAAAACCACTGCCCTCTAGGCTCATATATCTAGAAGATTTGAAGTTTGACTCCCATCGCCCACTGCAATCTACAAGCAAATTTTACAAAAATGATCACAGATAGGATATTTTTAAAATATATATATTACAGATATCCCACCCCACGGGTGCATGGGATTAATTAAACACATGACCTCGCCTGTGGTTCCAAGCAAAACAACCACCAAGCTACCTTGTGGACAGGAGATATCCATACTGGACAAACCGAAAATATAGAATGTTTTAAGTCCCACTTCAACATTTTAAAACAAGGTTAATTAGTAAATTAGAAAGTAAATTGTAGGGAGCATAGTTAAAGATACTTCATCAAATTTCATTTAAAATGTAAATATTTAATGAAATCTAATAAATACATTAATTATAGTGGTATTATCAAAACTTTAAATGGCTAACTTGGACTCTATGTTCTCTAAATTTGGAGATGCACTATAGCTTCATCAAACGTCTCTGCCGACATTATGTGTCTCTCTCTCACGTTTTCGACACCACCTAGGCATCGTCCATCCGTCGCCCAGCTGTCAATCCAGCCTTCTCGTTGTCCTCGAGTTGTCGGAGCAGAGTAGAGAAAGGAGAGGGGGTGATAATAATATTTTATCATTATTTTGATAAATTGATTGATTAAAACTAAAAATCCAATTATTTAAAACTAGTAATTTTCAGATAGCTAGCTATAAAGAATCCAATGTCAGTACTCCTAAGGCAAAGTCATCAATTTTGTTACATAGATATTTCTGCGGATTTACTGCATTGCGTGGAATGTTGCAATTAATTGACCTTTTCTTCCATCAACAATCTGTGAAACCATTTCAATCTTGACGGTTTCATGAAAAATTAAAACCAACAGAAGCAGCGGCCAGTGAATAATGGTAAACCCAGCTGATAATGCATGGTAGAGATGAAGATGATTGAAAATATATATCATACAGCATCTAAACTCAGCTTGCATCAGAACATGTAAAATTAACAACTGCATATACAAACTATACGATGACAATCAGGTGGGTGAATTTGATCATTTTGATACACGTACGTAAGATTCAAAATCCACAGCAGAGAAATCCCATTTTGCAACCCCTTTTCCGAAAATGTCTCTGGTCTGCCTTCGCCATTCTCACAGGACTGCTGTTCCACTCCGACTGTAATCTGCGAATTCTCACAGATACAATAATGTTAGATTTGCAATTCAAAGATGAAAGTATAACAATAATTGCTCATAAGAAAAGTAATTTACACTGGGAAAGCGAATGAGCGGGCACTGGTCGTGCTGCTATCAGACCGAAGTGAAACACTGCCAGAATATGCCATCGGCCCTGAATATGTTATGATGCTTGGCAGATGACCTGCAGCTGAAAAACTAGCATCTCCAGGACCAGGGTGAAGTTGGCTTGGAATGGACAGGCCATCATCAGACAGCCTCACGTCTTCAAGCCTGGACATAGTTTGAGTCTCACTTGTGTGGACATGATTACTGTGTTCATGGCTTTTTCTTATGTCACTAGCAATCAACGGTTTTGGAGAATCAACATGGAAACTGATGCTACCACTATCCAAGTTGCCATCATGAAATAACTTTTCGACACTGCAGCTGTCTTTTGCTTCTTCGGATGCAGAACTGTGAGCACAGCTCAAATGCACAAACTCTCCAAGTGTAACCACTGTCTTAGACTTGATATTTTCATTGTCAATGACATTGACATCTGTGATTTCCTTTACCACATCAATATTGGCTTCACTTGTCAGTATCGCCTCCTTGAAACTGCCATTCCTGCCACAGTTGTTTTCTCCTAAAAATGTTGCCCCATCAGGAATTCTAAACATGTCACCAATATTTTCGTTGCTTGATTCTTTATTTTTCCCAACATCAGGAGTCGAGAAGTCACAGATGCCCATGTGCTTATCTTTTCTGTTCTCAACCATAATCTTGTCCTTTGGGGGCACTCCCTCGTCAATAGATATGTCCTTCATAACATGCTGTGTACGCTCACTGTAACAAATAATCGTCTCTGGAGGTTTATACGTATTGACACTCTTATCGGTATAAAAGTCTCTATCTTTTACTGACAACTCTTTGTCGCTGGACGGAATTGAACATGTCACAACAAAGTTTTGGACCTCACTTCTATCTTCAATTGCTAAATCATTCATACAGAATGAACCTTTATGCTCAAACGCTTTCCACAAACCACCTCCAGCCTTTACCTTCAGAGGCAGTGTTTCTGCATCCCCTTGACAACCCTTTTGATTGTCATTGTGCATTCTGTTCTGATTTTCCTTCATGATTTCATGGCCTGTCCTCCGATCCACTAGCGTCCAATGGATCACCACTGAATTGAAAAGGTATAGAACATGCTTTCAAAATAATGGGATGGAATAAGAAAAGGGTTCACCATCTGCAGGCACATTAAAATCAAGAATCAATAATAGGAAATTAAAATAGGCATTCAGACGTTTCAGATGGCCTCAATTAATAACAAATTCATCCTATTTATATCTGTTCTCATAATACTAGCAAAAGAGGACCAGGCATTCAGACAAGTTTTGTGACTTCTATCACATTTTCCTGAAAGCAGGAAAAGACCCAATTAGAACATAATCCAAGATTTGGAAATAATAACAATACAAGTTTAGAACTAACCGCCCAAAATAATGAAGTGATGACTCATTATGTACTGCATTCACTGACGATGATGTTCAGCAAGGGCTTAATTACCATTTTTTGTCTTCAACACAGGTCAGATGGCAATAACTTTCTCACTTATTATTATTTAGCATTTTGACATTTTAGTTGCATGTTCTTTACTAAATTGAAATTGGATAAGAAACCCACACATTCAGAACACCTCAGAGGTGAAATATATTTCAGCATGAAGGAAATTGCTATATTATTTTTCGTAAGTACGAAATTTGATTGATAAAAAACAAAACTATATACAAACAAGGCACTAGTAGCAGGTTCAAACTTCAAAAAAAACTAGCAACTAGCCCATGAGAAGGAGCCATAAGAGAACAAGGAGGGCAACAATCCTTATGAAAGCACAAAACCGGACTGCATGGCACATTAGGGGGAGAAATACTAAACATTTTGTGACAAGAGACCAAAATATCAAGATGAATCAAGACACCATAAAGATCGGCATCGGTGATCCAATGAAGAGGGTGTGGAGGAGTGATGGTCCGCAAGCCATAGAAGAACTACAGTGCAGATTTCAGTCTGGAGATTGGCGAGATCTTTGGGGGGCTGGGTGTGGATACAGTTGTTACATTCCAGCCATAGTTGGTAGACGGTAGCTGATAGGCAAAGGCAGCCAAGGGTGTGTTGGAGGGTTGTTGGCTAGGTTGTGGGGAGGAAGGAGATGAGGACATGCCAAGGCTGGCAGGGCAAAGAGAGTTCACAGCCAAGCAAGAGGGCTTCCTAAATGGTTTGAGAGAAGGGACATCCAAAAAGGGAGGTCCAAGTCTTCTTGAGGAGTTGTGCAGAAAACGCAGCTCATCCAATGTACAAGGCCAAAATGAAAGAAGGCAACTTGAATGGTGAGACGTTTCAGGACAGCAAGCCAGAGGATGATGGAGTAGCAGGAGATGACCTGCTTGTACCTGACCAGATGATGCAAGGTGACAGGAGGGTAATGCCGTTTGAACACATCCCAAGCAGATTTCAGGGTAAAGGAACTAAAGTGTGATACGGTCCAGTGCAAAAGGTCAGGACCTCCCAAAGGTAGGTCTCCAATGCGGCTTTTGATTTCCTCCAATGCGGCTAATAATTTCCTCCAATGCAAGACAACAAGAGACCGGCCACTGCCATTAGCTATCCAAAATCCAAGAGCTGGCATTAGAGATGATCTGGCATTAGAAATGATCCAAGAGCCATAAAGGGCCTGCAAGGACCAAGGGGGTACCAATTGTCAAACCCAAAGTTCAAAAATATAGAACGTCGTACAGTATGAATCCCATGCCGTATGCTGAGGTGGACACCTACATACAGTCGAGGCAGGCATCTCACTATCACATATGAATAAAACACTAACAAAATTTAAATAAATTAATACCAAAAGTAACTTTACAAATTAATCACAGAATTTATTTAAATTAACCAAGTGATAAATACCATAAATTTAAATTAACTTGTTAACGCCAAAAAATGGCAGACAGTGCCATTAACAAAAGAGAGACGACGGACGACCACAACAAAGCCGTTGAAACCGACAGGAGAGAGATGATCGATGATAGAGCAAACGAGAGAGAGACAATGAACGACAATAGAGTAAAAGATCTACAATCGAGCCAACAAAGTGGTGAGAGAGGCTTCAATGACGGCCGAGAAGAGGAGGATTGAAGATCAATGATGACTTCGACCACAAAGCAAGAAGGATCGACGATTGATGTCGTTGCTACTTTGACTTTGACAATCAACGATTAACATCGCTGCTACTTCTACTTCGATGATCAACGTTCGACGTTGCTGTTGTTTCTTGTCAAACAACGAATGAGGAGGCAGCTTCCATGCTAGGAGGACAGGAGGCTGATCAACACTGGGAGAGGAAGCTTCAACAAAAGAGAGAGAAGAAGTTTTAGGACAGTTTAAATGTGTCTGCATCAATGCAATGCAGACACCTCATCCCATATCCGGGATAAAGTGATAGAACGGGCTGCCTCAGCCCATCTCACCCAAACAAGATGGGTGTCATCAGAGGCGGGCTATCGAGTGACGCCTCTAGGCGGATTACATCCGAAGTGAGCAAGGCAGCACCTTAAGGTGGCACCTCAGCCCGTATTTTCGAACGTAGTCAAACCATAAGGTGATTTGTCACCTATCGCCAATGGAGATGCCAAGAGAAAGCCAGATGGTTGGCTGGAGATGGTGAAGCTTGCACCAAGTCCAAGAGCAGTCACGAGGGGTGGCAATGCTCCAAAAATTGTGTTGCTCAAGAAGAGAATAATGGACCCACAATCCCCAATAGCTGCTTCCGAAAGGATTGCAGGTTGTCCAGACATGGCAAGACATCACAGCTTTGTTCCAGTCAGACAGAATTATGTGGCCTAAACCTCCACTGCCTTTGGGGATGCATATCTTTGCAGGCAACTTTTGCCCCAGAGGATTTTAGAGCGTTGCCATGCCAAAAGAAGCCCAGCACAGATGATTCAATACTTCTGAGGATTCAATTGAGGATGATGAAGATAGAGGACAAAGAGAAATGGACTAAAAGGACTGAGTGAATAAGGGCTAACAAATTAGCAAAAGATAAGTATTTACTTTGTCCAGAGGGGATACGGCCAAGAATGCGATCAACCAAGGCCTTACGGTCAATATGTGAACGAAAGCATAGTAGAGATGAGGGGGGAACCAAGTTAACACACTGAGAGAGTCCTTGCGCCAGGCATCCCAAGGGTTTGGAGGATTGTTCGTTTGAGCATATGGGGGATGCCGGAAACAAAAACTGAGCTTTTTGAGGCATTTCCATGAAGCCCTTACCACGAGTAAAACTTGTGAAGGGTTAAATTTAAAGCATTAACAAAGGCTAGGTCAGCATGCATAAATATAAAAACATCATTGGCAAAGCAGAGAGATGAGTAATTTTTTCCTTCTTACAACACCAATAGTACCTGTATTTGGTAGTTGAGGCCATATGTGGGAGGGAAGCTTGGGGAGGATTTCCATGCCAAGGATAAAGAGATAAGGTGAGAAGGGTTTGCCTTGGCAGAGACCACGGGAGCTTCTAAAAAACCCTTAAGTTCACCATTGATGAAGATGGGAAACCTAGCAGTGGATATGCACATTAGATCCACTTAATAAAAGTTTCAGGGATGCCAAAGCTCTTCAAAAGCATGACAATGAAGTGTGTTGAATGGAATGCTTGAATATTAATTAGGGGAGGGCAACTAATCAGGTTAAACCTTATCATATGAGAGTGGGCTTGAAATCTATCATGCTCAACTTGAATAATACCCGATAAAAATAGCATTGTGTGCCTATAGAAAGGCAATGAATGTTCAATTTCATGTAACTGAGGCTCAGTGACAACCCAGCTAAGATCATTCTAACTTGGGTCATTAATTGATGAAGATAATGACATGTGAAAATTTCCAAATAATAGCATATATTTAACATCAATAGAATATAGATGACAAGTTTGTATATGATAAAGAAAGGTCTTCAAGATGATATGCCAAAAGCAAAAAGTTTACAATTTAAGGAAAGAGCATAATCTAGTACCAATTTTCAGGTTTAGAAATAGGCCTGACAGATTTTTTTTACTGCATGTAGAAGTAGTATTTTCAAATGAGCATGCAAAGTTTCTGCCCGTGAACTACAAGAGGAGCACAATGATTAAAAAACTTAACAAAAAAGAAAGCAATCCAACTGTCATAATAATAAAAGTAAAGAAGTAAACAAGTATGAATCAGGACAAGAAACAACTAACAGCTGCTTTTTTTCATCTGAAATAAAATACTATAGCAATATGAATTCTTTTGAATACTGTGTGCTTCCCTAAGGAAGCTTAATAAGATTCTGACAATGATCTGGTTTGAATTTAGTAATGCAGTGTTATTTTTGTAATGCATTCAATACAAACCATTGCATCTATTGCTAGTTACATTATCAGTAATCACTAGAAGGCATATACATTCCAGATAAAGAAACAAGCACCTTTGCTAGTTGAGAGTAGTCCAAAATACATAAATAATGAAATGAAGGCACAGAACCAGAAAATAAAGAATGCAGAGCAGTTAAGTTTTTATAAACAAGGGGTAATAATCAGAGGTTCCATGATCACCAAATGACCAAAAATCACCAACTTGTCTTATTGGGCATATCCACAGTTTTTATAGTTGAAGGTGCTTCCAAACAGAGGTCCTGGGGTCTTTGAGGGCAAAACCAAGGCATATGTTTCATCAAAGGGCGCACATTTCATTTTTCAAACATATATTAAACATGAACTCAGCAAATTCATCCACTGTTGAGACAATCAATATAATTTTAATGAACAAGTGATGGGTCTATTGATGCATACTAATAATATTTTAAAAATAACAAAATGTGCCTACAAGTGTGCCTTGTACTTCATGCCTAGGAGCACAGTTTTAACAAACATGGAAATCCCATCATGAATATTCTAGTCTTACCAAAATTTAACCAAAAAAAAAAAAAACAAAGCTCAAAACATTTCTTGAAGATAAGGCCATTAACTAAATTTTAAAGTAGTAAACGAAGCAAAATGTGAGTAGCACACTGTTTGACACATCATAACTGAATTCCTAATGACAAACGAAAAGGCAAAATGACCAAAAATCACCAACAATCCTGAATTCTGGATCCAACACCTGATTCTTGCAGCAAAGCAACCCAGTCCCCATTCTTCCTGGCTCTCACAAGTAGTATAGAAAACGCACTCCTATAGTGGCGGTATCAGATGAAAAATCATCGGACCAATTCAGAAATTGATGGGCCGTTCAACGAAAACTTAACGGAGTGCTGAGAATATCTGTTGGTCGTTACCTTTTTGTACGTTTATTCATTAGCTTTCTCAATCAGTTAAATTACAAACAGGCCAAAAATCCAATATACAAAAAATACAACAAAAAAAATAAATCCACCATTGTTTTTGTCATCCACAGAGTATTATTAGATCCGACCCTAAAACAGAATGACAAAAACAAGAGTTTTTACGATCACGTCAGCGATCTCAATCAGATCCCAAATCCCAACAGGCTCAAAACCATGATGAAAGCAAAGAACAAAAGAAAGGAGTCGGCCAGATGAGCAGGAATCGAATAAAATGGGAGTGATGGTGTACCTCTTCTTCTTCTTCTTCTTTCTTCCTCTTCTTTCTTTTTTACCAGCAGAATCACCAAAACCCTTCACTCCCTCTTTATTCCCATTTTCACTGACAAAAATGAATGAGTTGAGTCAATAACTCAATATGATTACAATAGTAAAATGACCAAATCTAATCGTGCAACAATAAATATTAAAAGGGAAATGCAAAGAAACCCTTTTAATTCCACATGAAGCCAAGGACCGAGAATTGGCTGAATTGCAGGGAGAGAGAGATAGGTGAATTAAAGTAGTAGTGGATTCATAAAGTCAACCATCACCCATCCTTTTCTCTGTGTGTGTGTGTGCGCGCGCGCGCGCGCGTATTTAATACCTGACCAATCAGCTGGCTTCACTGGCCTAATTAATGCCCCCATTGCCCACCCGTTCCCTACCCTCCCCACCCTTCTCAACAAGAGCAATTTATACACACACACCTCCACAATCAAAAAATCTGCACACACACACACACCCACAACTTTAATTGTTCCTTCTCCTTGCCTGCCCAGTGCCCACTTTCCTTACCGATGAAATTTTCTTTCTCCCCCCCCCCCCCCCCCAGGACATCCTTTTCTCTTTGCCTGCCCAGTGCCCACTTTCCTTACCGATGAAAGTTGATGGTGGTTTGGTTTGCTCACTGGGGAGGTCAAAGTTGCAATAGAGGGGGGCGAAGAGAGGGAGAGAGAGAGAGAGGCGGGGGGAGGGAAATCTGACCGTTGGATCCACCAAATAAAATAAAAATCAATTATTTCATCAGAATCAGCGGCGTGAATATGTAGAACACACACCCACAAAAACAAAAATTAGCACGGCTCCACACACTCCTGTCCCGCTTTATGGAACCCGAAACCCGCGACTTTTTTCTAGTACGCAACAAAGAACCAACTGTAGCGCGCTCTCTCTCTGTCTCTCACTGTCGTCCAAGGATGCATTTCGTTCGGCAGTTGCAGGGGGATCACATTCCGCGACACAATCCAGCCGGTACAACTGGTCGCTTCTCTGTGGGGCCCATGTCGCCCCGAATGCTCCGCGAAACACTGAATTGCCTCTCGGTGCGCTGAGGTCTGAGGTGACGCACGCCCCGCGTGAGTTAAGGATAGGCTGGAGTGTGTGTGTGTGAGAATGGATAATCGGGTGCGGTCGCGACTACCGTACTACTTTCGGACCAAAACAGCAATACGTCGTCGATGGATTTGCCGGCGCGTTTTGTCGGTGGGTCCCACACTTCGCCGCCCCGCCCCGCCCCCCCTCGTACGTGTAACGTGTGGTATGTTTTGGTTGTATTAAAAAACATAAAACAAAAAACAACAACGAGGATGTACTTAATCAAAAGTCAAAATTACAAATGATGACTTTATCGAATATTAATAATTTGATCTGGTGCACGGGAAATGGTTCTGCTTTCGTTACTCGGGACTCGGATCAAACGTAGAGAACTTTTCATTAGATACCAAAAAACAAAAAAACGTCCGGCCTTATCGATACACAAGGAAGCTCAAAAGCTGATATTGGCTACCTTTTTTATCATCGAAAATTCACGTGTAAGTTTTACGGCAAAGGATCTAAACCTTTATTAATATTAAATATTAATCATGATATTAAGTATTTGTTTTTATTTAAAAACTTTAATAAATTATAATTTTTATTTTATTATTTCTCTGAATTTTGAGAATCAATAATAAAAATCATAATTTACTATAGTTTTTAATATTTTATAGCACTCTCCCATTAATATTTAGTCACATATATAATTTATAAAAATATTTGATAAGTCTAATATTAATACACACTGTCTTATCTTTAAAAAATTATTAAATTTTAGTTAAAGATAAAAAAAAATATTAATGATAGACTCAACAAGTATACATTAAATTTAGCAAAAATCATTCTTGCTCATTAGATTTGACACATCAGTTGTTGTTTTCCTTTTCTCCTGATGTCTCACCTCCCAACCATCCTCCTTCTCTCCCATCTCTCATATTAGCGAGCCACGATCACCACCAACAGATCTCCATTAGCAGTTTCTTTGACTACCTGTTGCTAGAGCCACCTGCCACACCCCGAACAGCGTAGTGTTGGCGGGCGTCTCACAGGTGGCACAAGCGCACGCTACTTGAGGAGGAGCAAGGCGGAAAGCATAGCTGGTGGGGATGGGATATGCTCCACGGAAGTTCGTGCAAGAAATCAATGGAGCCCCTTCGGAGTTCAGATGTACCGACCCAATTAAATGCATGGAGTAAGCCACTAGTCAAGGACTTGACAATTAAAAGGGAACTTGACCATCCCTATACAAACTGGTCGGGAACTGGAGCCGTTCTCCTGATGAGCTCAAGATAGGACGAAACTAGTCTACGTGTGCCCCAATCGGTATGACTTACTCAGAACATCCACCAGGGTGATTGAACACCACACGGGTGAAGATCCTAACCCCGCTCCCAAAGAAGAAGGGCTTGGGTATATGAGGGGAGGCCTTGGGCAGTAGGGGGAGAAGGGGAGGCTATTGATGTTCTCGACAAATGGGTGGAGACCTTGGACAGTGGGCAACTTCTACTACAGTGTCCATGCCGGTTCAAGCGCGAGTGCCAACGAAGCATACGTCCACCAAGGATAGCCACACCAACAGTGAGACCATCCAATGACCATGACCTGCAACTTTTAAAAGTTTTACAAAGTTTCATTTATGTTTTTGAGGGTTTCAAGTGATATTCCAATTAACTATTTGGTACACAATTGAAACCACATGTGAAGAGTCATCATGCTCAGTCGAAATCTTTCTCCCAATACAAGTTGAACATAATTCTTATAACTTTTCCCCTTTCGTGCATTTCAAAAATTGAATCTTAGGGAGAATATGAGTGTCACGCCCTCAAATTCTGAAACCACGGAATCGGGAACACAACGCCCCTCACGCCCATTCCAGGAGTCGAGGGGTTGGTGACTGATTCAATCCTGTACAATACTACAACGGAGGTAGCATTGTACTTACAAATAATCAAATGCAACACACAAGCTATTAATAAATATACCTGCAAATAATATTACTGAAGTCCAACTAATCAAGTTTGTACAACTGCCACAGACTCAAGTCCGGAAAAGGAGATAATCAAATAATCAAAAGTAAAAGGATAAGTCCATAAAATGAACCCTACACTGAAAATGCTCCAACCAGCTCTGCTATGGCTCCACCGGCTACTCCCTACAACCTGTAGGAAAAATGGAAATAAAGTAGGGTGAGCACGAGTGCCCAGTAGGTGATCCCCATCTCCACTATCCTTTTACTCAAGTTCCTAGGTCTATATGATCAGTGAATAATGTGTCAGTGTAGTGTCACATTCCAACACAAAACAAATACCATCCAATCACAAATAAACCATTACATCTCATTTCACATCATTTTCGGCTCACATCGATAAACCGATCATCCATGGGATTCCCGCTACCTACTCCAGGAAAAACAGATCACTACCAGACGGTCATATGTGGGACCTATGGTGTCCCAAACGACAACCTACCACATATAGGACCTGAACTAACCAGCCACATAGGGGACCTGCGGCCACTTGTCATCCCTATGTGGGACTCACGGTTAACCCAACTAATTTCATCACAGAATTCGCACACATAATTAATTAACAAGATTTCCAAGGGTCGGAACTTAATACAACAGCCCCACAAACATTTAAATCACCAATCCAATAAATACAAACCACAATAGATATTTGTATACGCATATGCGTATATTCTTTTATACAAACTCACTAAACAGTTAATATTGAACCACAGTTAATAATTTAAATTCCAAATACAGCGTAGAAAAATTCTAATTATACACTTGTGCCTATATCCTTAATATTCAATTACAATCAATATTTTAAAAAAACAAGTAAAAACTATATATATACACTTATATATATATATATAACAAAAGAAAAAAAACCCACCAGCCTCTTAGGGTTGGCGAGTCAGGGGCGGCACTGACGCCGCTGCCCCTCCACCCTCCTTTCCTCCCACCGGCGTGCAGACGCGTGGCAACCCCAGGACGGCAGCAAGACGTCGCCCTCTCTCTCTCTCTCGCTGGCGCACGGGAACCACGCCGCCCTGATCTCTCTCTCTCTCTCGCTGGCGCACGGGAACCATGCCGCCCTGATCTCCCTCTCTCTCCGACGCGCAGCAACCCCGCCGGCGCGGGACGAGCCACGCTGTTCTCCCTCCTTGCCAGCGCACGGCCCACGGCATCTAGCTGATGCCACTGCCGCTGATCCGTCCCATCCACCCTGGCATCCGGTGTGCCCTGATTCAACGTCTCACGAGGCGGCACCGTCATCGTGTTCACTCTCCACGTTCAACGATTTACATATTTATATATATTTAGTTATATACGTATATACATAGTATGCATATAGTTTCAACCCCAACCCCTCAAAATTCGTGTTCATACAAATAATAAATCAAAGAGTCACCTACCTCGATTCAAACTTGAGAGATCAGAAGAACGCAGCTGCTTCAAACCCTATGTTCCTCTCTCACTAGCCTCTGTGCAGACACAACAAAGTAGGGTTTCTCCCTAAGTTCTCCCTATTTATACTTATCAATTCTTAATAATAATGATAATAATAATAATAATATGAATAAAAATCCATTATTAATATTAATAACAATAATAATATTTCATTATAAGAATTAATCCTAATCAATTATATTAATAATAATAAAGTCTAATATTTAAAATACTTACACTAATACTTCCTTAATAATAATAATAATCGTCTATAATAAATACCCACTTACTTAAACAATTTAAATAACTATATTAATAATTATAGTATTTAATAATAAACTCAACAAATTAAAACCACTATATTAAATAATAATAATAATAACTCAACGCTCATGTTGAGGTCATGCTGCCGAATAAATATTCAAGCTCTATTCGGGCCTAACTTTCAACCTCACCCAAGTACGGGTCTTTACAATGAGGACTACTTTTAACGTAAGAGTGAGGGTGAAAAAATGAAAATAAAGTAATATTTTTATTTAGAATAACAAAACAATTTTTTGAGTTTATTATTTAATTTGATAAAAATTAACTAGTATAATTTTGCAAGAATAATATTTTTGGCTAAAATTTAACCAAACAATGGTTAGCCCATTGTGAGTGCTCTTAGAACAATTACAATGGCTAGCTATTAGTTAAATCTTACTAAAAAAATAACTAAAATGTGAGAAAATGCATTTACAATGGGTTCTCTATTACTATAATATATTTAACTTTTAGGTAAGAAAAAATCTATTTGCAAGTACATAGTATAGGTAATCCGCGCAGGGACACTCTTCTTGCCCTTGGATTGGTATGAATAAAAAATTTAAAAAAATAATAATATCAATCTAACGATAGTGAAGATGCCCCTGCACGGATTACCTTCATAATGTACCTGTACGTAGCATTACTCTTTAGGTAAATAGCTTGACAAATTTCATCAGCCGATTTCATTGGTTAAGTATTATTTTAAAATAAAATAATAAACTTTCTTCTTCTGGATGCTAAACCACGTTAGCATACCCATCCTTTGCAGTGTGATCCAAGATCGATACTAACATGATCTAAAATCAAAGCCTTCAAATTAGATCATGTTGGTCAGATCCAAACCCAAGCAAGATCTTAATCTACCATTGCTGGCTCCCGCTAGCAGCACTAGACTTATCCACTCCAGCATCCTCGCTTACACCTTCGACTACTCCTACTTCCTCTTCTAGTGGCCCTTCATCATCGCCACAGCTAGCATCACCAACGATCACCCATGTCCGACTTAAGGAAACACTACCACATCTGAAACATTTGCAGCACGCCTACTGCCCCGACAAAACAATCTTGCCTCGTCTAGATCTAGAATCTCAACGACATAGGTGAAAAGGAAGAACAAAGCAATGAGAGAAAGCATAAAAAAAATTATTTTATTAAAGTAGCTAAAAAAGTATTAAGCCTATTATTTAATATAGCAAAAAATGAATAGTTAAATTTTGTAGAAGTGTATTCTATAGCTAAATTTTAGCTTAAGTATAATGAGATCATTATGAATACTCTTATATCCCCCTCCCCAGCCAATTAATTGTCAATTTTTTGGACCAATTTTTCTTAAATTGATTATTTAAATTTGTCTTTGTAGATTTGCTTTTTGTTTAAATAATAAAAATTCCACTTATATTTTACACACAAAAATATAATTTTTCCCCAATAGGCCCTTATTCTTTTCAAATAATAGCTCTTAAATCCTATTTTACGTAAGTTTCATGTGGATGCATATATACATTTTTATTTTCTTCAAATATATTATCTATTTTGCTTGAATCTTAATAAATAGTAACAATCAACCCATGAACAACATCTCAAGGAGCACTTTTGGTTCAGACAAAATCATCTAATGCCCTTACACTTCCAAAAAATAGAGAATAACATTATCTAAACAAAGCACTTAAACACATTTGATTCTATAAAAAAACTAAGAATATTACGCAAAAAATAATTAAAGTTCATTAAAAGTCAAAGTCAATATCATTCGATGATGGTCAACACTCATTTGGGTCAATGTTCAAAATCTGGTCCTAGTCCACCTTTTCAAATTTCAGTTGTTTTCCTTAGACTATATGTGTGTGTGTGTTGTGTGGTAGATCGTACGATAATAGAGCACTAAATAGAGTAAGTACATCGAAACATCTTGGGAGCTTCCTCCATGGGGTGCCATAAATTTAAAAGCAAAAAAACAAAAATTGCCTCTCTTTCTTTTAAAAAGAGCAAATTATTATTATAGCTATGCCTTTTTAAATATATATAAGATATTAAACAATCAATTTATAAATATTAAAGATTGTTTTTTATGCCACAAACATGATTTTATTTTTTTAAACTCCTTTATCAGATCCAATTAGAGGTAATAAAACTAATTGGAAAGGAGTTGAATACAATTGAGAAGAATTTCCCTCGATATACAATTTGTGTTGCTAAACAATTAAAACCACAAATGGGTTGCCTTGTATACACAATCTTATCAGGGCTGGCCCCGAGATTTAAGGGGCCATAGGCGATCATTAAAATGAGGCCCTTATATGGACTTGAACCAGAGACCTCACCCATGAAGTAAATCATTGTACCTATGGTCTAACCAATTGAGTGAGAGAGAATCAACTAATAGATTCCTTTTCGGGAGTGATTTATCCTCCCCAAACCCAGCATACAACTCCCTTTCTTTGTACTGCACTCTCTAAGTGTGCTTGTTAAATACAAATAATAATATTTGTATTTATATATTAAATAATTATTTAACATGACAAGCATATATAACTACAACAAAGGAAACAAAAATAGTCACATAACTGTACTCTCGGCATACGGCTCAGAAGGATTCTCCCTCATCTTCTCGATTGGCTGAGCGCACAGCTAAAAATGCGCAAAAGCTTAAAAGGTTTGCCTCTTCATTTAATTATAATGTCGGGGTTTCTCGGAATTCTAGGTTGTGGTAGTTGGCTCTTAGAGGATCATTTCCCTTGCCTATTTTTAAGCTTTGTCGTAGGCCTATTGGGGTTTCATTGTCATATTTGTATGGGCTTTTTTGTTGAGTATGGTTATTTCCTGCTCACTTTGCTTGTTCCTTTTCATATTTCTAATATACTGTTTTATTACCTTTTAAAAAAGATATTCTTAATAGCTTTGACTCAATTGATTACTTTTCATACAATTTGCAAATCATTCAACCACTATCACATAAATCATCTTTAAAAATTAGTTAAAGATAAAACCACTTCTTCCCCATTTTACCTTTATTTGCAGCGCCAATAGATTCAGAGATGGTTTAGCAAAGATTCGATAGTGCATTCGGATCTAAGAGCGCCGAGGAGAGGCAGCTGTCGTCTTCGTGTGGTTCGTGCGTGCTAGAGTAAGGATTGATTGATTGGCCGTCCGAGGCTGGTGCCATGAACGGTGAAGGTTGTTCGTTGTGGTCGAGCGTTGGTGGAAGGGCAAGAGGCAACAACGAGCTAGATCATAGAGGATGGTGATGGAGTGTGTGGATTGTCTCATTGTAGGATCATCGATCAATTCGGTTAGGGCATTAGGTCATTGATGTGCACTGTGGGCTTGTGGAGGCTGGGGAGAAGTTGCAATATAAAACAAGGAGATGGTGAGACGGGGCCCTATTTTGTGGCCCAAGGCACAGGCCTTACTTGCCTAGCCTTGGAGCTGACCCTGAATCTTATAATTCTCTTTCCATCCTATTTCGTAGCATATATAGCATCCATATTTATTGATGTACTTTGTCTAGGGGATCACTAGTGTTCTATGCGATCAACAGGCCAAGCGGACCGGTTTGTGGGTCAAGGCGGACCGGTATGTGCGGATATGAGTCAGCTTATAAGCCAAAACAGGTTAGCCCAGTAAATGAAAGTTAGCTCGAGCTGAATCTATGCAGATACGAGTCAATCTATTGCAGACTTGCATTTTTTTACTAATTTTATTTTAATGCGTGATTGCCACTTGAAGTGGTTCTGCCGACTACGTAAGTGCATTCTCACCCATACCCTAAACCCCCCATTTTCATAGTCCATAGCAAATATATCATCTCGTCGATTTAGTCCACTTGTCTCCTAATCCCATCTTATACCCCTCATCGGCTCACCCCCTCCCTATTCTTGGCATGGCTTGGTTTGTTATGTTGTTGTCACGCTAGTCGCTAGATAGAAACGTCCATGGCATTAGAATACGGTTGGTTGCCTTTTTTTTCTTTATTTTTTATTTCCAATGTACATGCTTTTTGTTACTGTCAGCCTGCACATGCTTGATTGTTCATCTAAAAAAATGAAAAAAAAACTTTGATTTAATCATAATTATTTTAAAAAAATAGTTAAACATTTGTCATTGAACTATATAGAATTTTGTACATAAATGTAGGCTTTTTTGTTCCATTAAATTGGATTAGACACTGGTTCAATCCGCATTAGGCTGTATGCAAACCAAATTGGTCCAATTAATATCTGAACTATCTCTGGGCCTAAATCAAACCAGCCCATTTAAGCTTACCTTAGAACGAATCAAATTAGATTGATCTATTTTATACATCTAATGAAATGAAATGCGTATATTTTTCTTTTATCATACTCCGCCGCTATTAAAACAACATATTACTGACAATCATTTGATGCAAAACATTTTATAGTTGTACCAACCACTATTTCATGGTAGCAATAAATGAAACATGATAGGCCCATACATATGTACAATGATTTCAATTGTGAATTTTGTTTTTAAATATTATTTTCTATTTTTTCTTTCATGTATTATCACTATTATTTTATAAAAAATATATATATTAAATAATAACATTTACAATTATTATTAAATAATCTTTAATTATAAATTTTGAATATAAATTTTAGCTTTATTTAAATAAATTATAATAACATTAATTTCTTATTCGAAACGAAAACAAAATATATCTGCAGTTTATTACTACAAATTTATCTAAAAAGATCAATATTTAAAATATTAAATATAATTAATTAATTAATTTTTAGTATTTAAATATATGAACTATATGTTGCACATATTGGAGAAAAACAAGAACAATACAAATCTAAGCTTTCATTAAACGTCAATACAAAAATTTTAGCTCGAGCTGTTGCTTAATAACCTCAGCCCATCATATCAATTGCATACAAATGTAAGCTTTTGTTAGCCGGTAAAATAAGCCAATATATGGTTGAATGCCTTGTAAGCCTTTATTCAAAATGAAGAATAAAACCAAACAATGATTGAAACTTGAGAGCCTATCCTAAGTCCGACAAAATATGGATTCCTAGAGTACCATCAAGACCTCAATAGAAGTCACTAGGCTTGCCAATTTTGATGTTTTCCTCGGCTAGGAACCCAGTAATGGCATTTTTCTGCCACCCTTTGAAACTCCTACCAATAAAAGGGATAATCTATTAGTGTTAGGGAACATAAGTCAAGTTGTGCTTTCATATTGAGCTTCTATTGCTGAAAAATTCCACCAAATTGACCAAATTTAAAAAGCACTCACTTATGATCAAGATGTGCCATAATATCACCACCAGGAAAAGCTGATTTTGTAACATCATAGGCAACTTTAATCGATTGTTTCCATGTCCCACCAACAACTTTCACATTTTGCTCTGCTTTTGATTGACTTGGATCTTCCATTGGCAAGGAATATCCAGAGAGTAGGTGCCCCACCCAAACATCATCTTTCCTATTATTTTGTACGCGAGCAAGTCAATTAGAATAAACCAGAAAGCCCAAAAAATATCGAATTAGCAAACCAATAAAGAACAAGCTGATAGATAATAAAATAAATAAGACACTTCGACTCGTGTGGAACCCAAGTAAATAACCATGATTATTCAAATCAATTACATTGAATCACACAAAACAATATTAGCATTAGCAGTAAAAAAATACAAAAGGCCTCAAATGATTTCTTGGCATATATCCAATCTAATAAAATTTTGAACTCATTTCTAAGCCAATGCTTCAATTGGAAGAGAAAAGCAATTTGATAAGAACAACTTACAAAACAATATCCATATGCCGAGGGGCATAATGTCCACCTCCTATCCCCAGCAGAACTTTATTTTTATCACTGTCCCTAGATCATAAAAATGTAATTCAAGGTTAAGGTTTCTGGAAATTTTGATTAGGACAGAGTATATAAAACCATATGTGAAACATCAAATATAGAATAGTTGAAAGAAAAAAATTCATAAAACAACAATTAAAAGCAAACAAACCAAAAACATTAGGCAATCACAGTTACTTATGAAATAGTAATACCTAAGCAAATATATTGACAAAATCATGAAATATAATTATTAAAGCATACCCCTTCCATCTTCCTACAACTTCACCTCCTCCAAGCCCAAGTCCTTCCCAGATTAACTTCAAATCCAACAAAAAAAATATTGTAAGTAAAAAAAAATTAAAATACTAGATACCTACGTATTAAGATTTTCCACAAGCCAATGATTGAATCTGCAGTGTACTTCTAACTAGTTTTAATTTCATCTCATTGTCTGCTTAATATAACTTTCTGCTAATTTACATAAGCACAATGGGGAAGTAAAACATTAAGCAATTTGTGCTGCTTCTAGCACTGGCTTCTGTTAGCTTGTTAGAAAGGGGAGATGACCGAAAACATTTAGCCAGAATATGGGGAAAAAAGTTGGAGGATGCAGCGAAACAATAAAATCACATATCAAAGACCATGATGATCGACTCAACTAAAGCCATAACATGTGCAGCATCCTGCCGGTTCCAATATTCTTCTGTACTGCCTGCATCATGCAGAAGAAATAAACTAAATGTAAGGCCAATATTTTTTCTGTATTGCCTGCATCAGGCAGAAGAAATAAACTAAATGTAAGGCTCTCAAGTTGCTAGCACACTATTTAAGTATAGGATGTAACAATCATGGACTATACCATACACGAGTCATGACAAACATGAAAGACCTATTAAAGGAAAATTAAACTTAAAATAAATCTTACACAATAAGGTTGAAAACAAAATACCTTCCTAGTTACTCCAAACTACTACGTGATTTATAAGCAGTAAATCTAGAAAGGCAAGGCTTTAAGAAGCAACGTCTAGATAACTTTCATACCATAGATATTTCTAAACCCATAAAAAATAATAAATCATGGAGTATCTTCAACCATGGTGCCCAAACAAAATCAGAAATTAACCAAAACTAACTAGACTGACATGCAAGTGATTACAAAGAGCATCACTGCATCCTGTCGCATGCCCTTGATCTATAAAGATAATACAATAACAATCAAGAAAAAGACATCTCTTCAACAGATACCTTAAAAATATAGATGAAATGTGCATGTGGTACAGAAGGAGAATTTCAATTTCTTAACAAGTGAGGGAATATTTACCGATTTCTAGGAACATGGTCGGCTTATTTGTCACAGGTCCATGATGAGTACCCTCCAGTGTAATCTGAATAAACACATTATATAATAGAATCCAATCAAACAATACAATATAATGCAACTAAAGACATCAAATGGACTTATTTAATAACCCTCCTTATTTATTCACAAGCCAGTAAGACAGATCCTACACTAAAAAAAAAGCCCAGAAATGCAGTAGCAACTAGCAATGAAGCACAATAGGGTTATTTTATTGTACAAGATATTCACTTTTCCACTCACTGAATCAATGTTTCTCTTATCAGCATGGAAGACTATGGGAGAAATCAAAAGATTAATGTAGTGATTGACTTAATTTTAACAAAACAGCCCCATTCAAAATCAGATTTTCAAACGAGGGAGACACGAGGGGGCTTTATTGCAAGTTAAAATGTTATTGTACATATGCAAATGACAAAAAATACAGCAACCAAACAATCACAAAATATTCAAAGATCAAATTCATACCTCAAACTCAGGGACTAAATTGTGAGACTTGGCGATCTTCTTCAGCAGCCTCAGCCACGGTCCCATCCTGGGATCGGGAGGCGCAGCCCATCCGGGCTTCCCACCCTGCAGCGGAACGTCCCCTTCGCGCAAATGAGGCACTCCTGATACACAAGACGATAATTCCCCATATAACAACTCAAACCACCAAAAAAACAGAGAATAATAAACACAAACAGGTAACATGAGATAGCCGCTGACAGTGCAACAACTACGTTACCGATTGGGTGGACAGTGAGTGCCGGGCGGTTGGAAACGGCAGTGTGCTTGCTAAGGAAGATAACGTTGTCGACAACTTCGGAAGTTGCCTCCTCCCAACGCCTCTCCAAGTCGTCCTCTTCCACTATGCCTTTGTCGTGCTGTAGCAGCCTCGCTCCTCCGTACATGAAGCTTGTAATGCTCTGTAACTCCAAAACACAGTCCCATTATCACATCCATTACGAATCGAATACACACGCATATATACACATATGTAGAGAGAGAGAGAGAGAGAGAGAGAGAGAGAGAGACCTGGAAGGAAGGACCGGGTTGCCAAGAGGACATGGAGAGGAGGGCGGAGGCGGGGTTAATGGAGGCGGGATCGGTGGTGGTGGCGACAATCAGAGTCACCATGGTGGTGGTTGATTCTTTGCTGCCTACAAGGTCGTCGTGGCCGAGGAGCGTTCGTGTCGCGGCTCTCTTTGTTTTATACAACGGAGGAGGAGGGGGAGAGGAGAACGCGAGTCCGCGCCTCCACAGCAGTGGGCTGGGAAAACCGGTGGGAAATCTATGGGCCAGCGCCACGAGCCGAAGACTAGCCGCCATAGACCATTCACAAATGTCTAATTAACGTTTGGTGCGCGTGTTTATTTACGTCTTTCGCTATCCACGCCCCTGTCGGCCCCTTGTCTGCGCCCCCTCCCCTCCGGCCTATCTCAAATTTTATTATTCGTCCTCCGGGCTGTAAATGAACCAAACGTCCATGAATAAGCTCGCGTTCGACTCGATAAAAGATTATTTATGTTCGTTCGTTAATGAATAGTGACGTTTGTGAACAGTTCGCGAACACCATTGTGATATTCGTGAACATGTTCGCGAACGTTCATGAACAAGTGTTCACGAATAGTTCGTGAATATCGTTCGTGTTCGTAAAAATTAATTGTAAACAAGAAATTAAAAAATCAATTAATATGTATAAAAGTTGTTTTATTAAATAAAAATATATGTTTTTGATTTATTTATTTATTATTACTATTATTATAATATTTTCGTGAATTATATATAACAATTGTTTAAACATATTAAACAAAGATAATACAGCCTAACATTTAATTAATTATACTTTTTTGAATAAGTTTACAATATTGATTCTTTTTTAGATTTTTACGATTTTATAATTATGTTCGTAAACGTTCGTGAACAAGTTTTGTGAACACATGTTCGTGAACGTTCGTGAACCGTTCGTGAACAAAAGAGTAATGTTCGTGAACAATTCGTGAACATCATAGTTTAAAGCTCGTGTTCGATTCGGTTCGTTAATGAATAGTAACAAACATGTTCGAACACCTTACTACTCGGCTCGACTCGGTTCGTTTACAGCCCTATGCATATGTCTATCATTTAAATTTAATTTAAAATTAAATTATGTTATTTATATTTTTAAAGCAATTATAATACAATAAATATCTATATATATATATTATTAAACTTTTCATAGTATTATTATTATACTATTTTATTAAAACAATATAAACATAAAATGTAATATAAACTTAAAATTAACTTTAAATTTAATAGTATTATTTTAAAATACATTCAATAATATTTTTTAAAATAAATTATTACATATTACATATTTATGTTATTATATAGATCTCAGTTAGTAAATTTCAAATGTATATATTTATTAAATTAATAAAATATTAAATATAATATAAATAAAAATTATATAATGTAAATAAATTTAATTTGAATGTAATTTATTTACAAAGGTAAGTTAAAACGAGAAATAAAAGAGGAAATATGGAATGGAGGGAAACTACGGAGTGGATAACACTCCTGTTACTTAGTGATTCTGTTTAATTGGTACACTTAAATTTTTTTATTTAAAAAAAATAATTATTGAAAAACTTAGTTAATTTGGTATAATCGCTAACTCTTTGTTTGTTGAGTTAATAAAGCATAACATATATAGTAATAATTTATTTTGAATAGTACTATCACGGTATATTTTACGGATTTGATAAACATAGTACATACATACTATAAATAGCCTCAGCTTCCCTTCTTTTATTTTTGCAATAATATATATATATATATATCTCCCTCCCTCCCTTGTTTATTATATATTAACGGGAATGCACATGAATTGTGTGCTTGCTAATGTATGCTTATATAGATGTATGTTTATAGAGAGAGAAGTTCTTACAAGATATTAAATATATATATAACATCTTTTTTGCGATTACCTTTAAAAATGATAGTTGATGAGATCAAAACTTAACACAATATAACAGTGTAATAAATTGAATACATTACTTTTATAAATAGATGCATAAATATATAAGAAAGTCCGAAATCAAATATAGAGTAATATAACACAAGTTATATAAATTCTCACTAAAACGTGACAGCCTCACACAAAATGACACTTATATAAGCAGTGTGCTCATAAAAGACCTTGGGTGGCAATCCTTCCGTAAACGGATCTCCTATCATGGAATTTGTCCCAACATGCTCTATAAATATTTGTCCGCTTTATATCATTTCCTTTGCAACTATGAGCTTAATGTTAATATGCCTTGACTTAGAAGAACTTTTGTTTGTTGTTGAATATAACACTATAGATACAATATAGTTTGACTGGTATGTTTATGCCTCTCATACCATACAACCCAGTAGCAAAAAATCGTAGTCATATTCCTTAATTGAATGCCTCATGACATTATAATTTTTGCTTCCATGTTGAAAGAACATAATAGTATTTGTTTAACACTTCTTTAGGATATAGCTTCACCAACCAATAGATATATGTAACCTAAAGTAGATCTCTTATTCTATTGACATTCAACATAATGAAAGTCGGAATACCTTATAATCTCCCAATGATCCAATATTCTTTATATAAGCATGTAATATTTGTTTTTCATACATACGTCATAACCTGTCTGATTGCTTTTTAATGATTCCTCACAGGGTTACTTAATATCAAGCTAACATACCAACGATATATGTAATATCCGAACATATATATACATCAAAATACATTGGGCTTCCTACTGTAGATCCATAAAGATTTTTTTGCATTTCTTTGATTTCAAGATTATTTTTGGACACTAATTAAGACTAAACTTGTCTCCCTTAACGATATAAGTCTCAACTAGTTTGTTGTCCTACATGCCAAACATTTTAAGTACTTTATTAATATATCTCTTTTGTGATAATCTAAAAAATATCTCGAGAGCGATTTCATTGTATCTAGAACCCTAATATAAAAGAGGCGTCATCAATTTCTTTCATCTCAAAATTATTTGATAGAAATCTCTTGGTTTTGTTCAACATACCTATATCATTTGTGACAAGTAGTATGTTGTCAACATATAAAACTAGAATATAAGCTTATTCTAATTGAATTTGTGATACACACAGTTATTAATAATATTTGTTTCAAAACCAAAAAAAATAATCACTTGATAAAACTTGTGGATCCACTAATGAGAAGCTTACTTTGGTTGATAGACGGATTTTGTCAAAAAATTTGGTTGTGTTTTATTAATGTCACCATTAAGAAACATTGTTTTGATATCCATACAATGAAGCTCAAGGTTAAAATGTGCATTAAGTGTCATAATTATCTTAAAAGAGTTTTTCATTGAAACCATAAATAAAGTCTCTTTAAAGTTAATATCTTCATTTTGAGTAAAGCATTTTATTATAAGATGAGACTCATATCTCTCTACATTCCATTGTGAATTTATTTTGATTTTAAAAATCCATTTACAACTAATAAGATTTGCACTTTCTGGTAATGGACATATTCTCATACCTTATTATCTTGCATAAACTCCTACTCCTTATTCAACGCATCAATCCACTTTTGAAAACTGAAACCATTCCCATGGTTTTTACTAATCTTGAAGAAATATAATATAATCATTCAAAATAGCATTTCTCTTTTCTTTAGTTGATCGCTTTGATGGCATCAGCTCTTGAGGTAGTTGAGTTTGTTTCCCATGAATGAGGTTTTAATCAATATTGTCTTCTTGAGTATATGAATTCACTTTTTGATCAATAGTAGCCAAAAAAGCTTGTACATTATCAAAAGAGATAGTAAAAATTAGGATTGATTCCTTATCAAAAATAATATTCATAACCTTATTTCTTCTCATAAACTTAAAATCCTTAAACAATATTGCAGTTCTCATCTTATAAATAAACATAAGTATGTGATCATAAAACTTATAACCCTTAGAAGGCTTAAAGTACCCAATAAAGTAACTATTTTCAATTTTGGAATCTAATTTCTTTTTATGTGGCCTATAAGGCATTACCTCATTTGAATATCCCAAATGTGGAAATGTTTTATACTTTAGAGATCTATATTTGGGCTAGCTTAATACATAGTGTCTGTTTGGGTTTGAAAATATCATAATTGTGTTGTGGCCGATGATAGGGTCATTTTGGCCATACTTGGGCCCAATTTATAGTTTGGTAAAATTTAGTGGCTTAATGAGTTAAATATAATTAAAATACGGTTAAAAATAAAAATATGAAATAAATAATATTGATGATAAAAAGAGGGGGCCATTTTGAGGGATTTAGTTTCATGTATTAGACAAAAGTAGGAAACCTAGTGATGCGAAAACGCTTGAGGTGGCCCGATTTTCATGATGTAGGCAGCAGATGATGGATTTGATTTAAGGTCAATGAATGAAAGTAGATAAAGATGGCGGAAGCAAGTAATCAATCAACATTATATGGAGCGTGACCTACTACTTAGGCAACATACTCAAAGTGGGTAGATGATGACCAATCCACACAACAACACACCTGTGTTGAGGCACGAGATTGGGGGCTTTGAGATATTGGATCATTAATCTAATAAAGTAAATTGACAATACAAGAATGCACAAGAGCAAATAGGATAATTCTCACATGATAAAAGGAATAAGCTCTCAAATATATTATTGGATGATTGATACAATGTCAAGGGGTGACTATTTATAGCCATGGGGAATACATAAGGCCAATGAACTAATTAAATGCAGCTCATGGTTTTTGCCCATAGTTTTTAGACTCCCATGGTTTCAACTCATGGTTTTCTACACCTAGATTTGACTAGCCTACAAAAATTTAATTATTTGACTCCAATCATGACTTTGGAGATTTTCTAGCGTGTGGTTCCAAATTTGTGCAACCATATGGGCTAAGCATAAACCATCAATTTAGAGCTTGAATAAGTGTGATAATTGGCCCATTTGTTCCATCCATTCAAGGAGACATCCATTAGGCCTTTATTGAAGTGAGATAGGCACTTATTGTAGCATTCAACCTCTTTAATCTTCCACGCAACTCTATCTCCTCCTCACGAGCATTGGTGTTGTCATTATCAATTAGGCTTACATCACCTAGGAGAGAGGGAGAGAGAGAAAAAAAATAGGCTCCTAAAGAAAGAACTTGAAGTGTTTTTGAAGATTAGATGAACCATGTTATTATAATTACTAAACGTGATGAGTTATGGTTGTCGCGCCATAGATTTTCGAATCGCAGAAACCGATTAGTGAATCTCATGCTCATACCTGAAAGGACCAGAGGTTGGTGAAAACACTTAGAAAAGGATCTTAGCATGGGTGTCATCCTCAATCCCAATCCACACCACATATAATATACAACATAGAAATCTCATGTCAAACCAAACAATACATACATAATTTCCTCATGGGATTACATCATGTTATTACAACCACAGTTTACACAATCACGTACAAGAAAAACAAATACAACTAGTCTCCACCTTGGATATACCTCATAACTTCTATAGGCATTTGAAACAAACAAGACAAACACACAAAAGAAAGGGTAAGCAAGCACAACTCAAGGGATCATGTCTCCCCTACCCATTTCAACTCATACTCTATCCATATGTATAGTGTAGGCATGTGCTCGTGTAGTCACAACTAACCCATATAATCACATTATCAATTATCATCATTTATCATTTGTTTTAGCCTCTCAAGCCCTAACACATATCATACCTCTCAGGCTCCATTACCTTAGCCTTAACCTCATAGGATTGTATCACAGCTACCCTCATAGGCTTCATATACCACCAGGCATCTCATGTACCAATCATAACAAAGCATCTCATACATTCTAACAAGTCATGACATCACATGCATATCATAACAAATCATGCATTACATGTAACTCCTACATTAAAATAAAGCATCATAAATATATCATATCATCACATGCATCACTATTCATGATATCACATGCAATCATATCACAAATCATACAAGTATAATCTCAAACCACACCCTTAACCATAGACTTTTACCCCCAAATCCCGTATTCACAGCCACTTTAGTGCATTTAGAACCCATTAGGACTCATCCCAGGCCACATGATACTCAAACAGAGCAAACATGTTCAATGCACAGGACCCGCCGCATTGGACACCATCCCGGCCATAGTGGATCAACACCACCACACACGTCGGTTGTAGCGTACCTCTCACCAGTTGTGACCAATCTCATTAGTGAACTTCTGCTATCTATAAGTCATGATCAACCCAAATTGGCCACAACCAAACTCCATCGGTCACGATGGACCATAAACCAGCCACGACCGATTTGCCCAGATGCATTCAGCTCACTGTTGGCCCTGACCAATCAAGTCAACAACCTCAAACACACCTTGTCGGCCACAACCAGACGCTGATAGACCTAGAATATAACTTTTACAACTCCTAATTTCTGGCTTCTCATGCCCCAAAATCACCAATATTGATCCCCAAATATGTTCTAACACGTTCTAGGTGCACTACCATAGCTTAAAATGCATGAAAAATACATAATCCACAGCCAACATGTATATGGATCATTCCACTCATATACATCCCAATTTATGAAAATAATCACCATTAATTAGTTTAATCACTACTGAAGGCATGAAAGACGGTCTAGAACACGAATCCCTGCCTCAATTACGGTTAATTTAAGCTCCATATCACCAAATTCAACTTCCCCCTTTGTGTTCTCTCTTTTCTCCTCTCTTTCTCTCTTTAAAAGGGAAAGAATGCATTTATTTGGGGATTAGGGTTCTTCCCTTCCCCTTTTATACTTTTCACCCAAAAAAACTGAAAAATCATTAAAATAACTTCCTAGGACTCCGACTCTAAATTAGACCCAATTATTGTCAAAATGTTTCATTTGACAAGTACATCACTGTATTGATATTAATTTTTCCAAATACATATCCTGTCACAAGGCTATCTCCCAGAACCTCAAACCCGGGTCATTACAATGGTTGTTATATGGAATAGTTTTTTTGCTAATGATTATTATATGTGTTTGATTGTATGCTGATGGTTAAATGAGTAGTATAAAACACTACATCGACATATACATATACATGCATATAAGATTTTGGGTTTGGGCTGGGCCGTATAGGTGGTGTGAAGTTGTAGGTCACTTACCAAGCATTTATACTCACCTCTACATCATTAACTTGTTTTTTAGGTACCAGTACATATTAGCTAAATGTTACTCCGGGAGCTAATTACTAGTTCTTCTATATTTAATGTAATGATTTGGTTTTTTTATTACATAATGACACTATATTAGTTTATTTGTTCTCCAGTCAAATGTCTATGAAAATTGTACTAGATGGACAATATGTTACTATTAAATGAAATTGATTTGTATTG
Source organism: Taxillus chinensis (assembly GCA_023512835.1). Taxonomy (NCBI): domain Eukaryota; kingdom Viridiplantae; phylum Streptophyta; class Magnoliopsida; order Santalales; family Loranthaceae; genus Taxillus; species Taxillus chinensis. Next base: position 26,051,016 of record CM042085.1, on the reverse strand, counting down.
ACTACATATTATTTGGGGGCATATATATATATATATATATATATATATATATATATATATATATATATATATATACCACTATTGTATGATGTATAAGTAGTAGGTTTGTTTTGAAACAATATCCGTGTGTAGTCTTTTATAGGGTGCTAGTCATTAATTCATTGACTTTTCAGGTGCAGGCATGATGAATTATTAACTTGATTTTGGTGTTGTGAATTTGAGAACGTAATATTTTGTATTTTAAAGAAGATTGAATTTTGTGAGTATATTAATCTATCTTTCACTTAATACAATTGATAACTGTTGGGCATTTCAATATGAAAGTTATAAAATATAATTTTAATGATAAATCATATTTATCAATTATTAAAAAATATTTTAAAATTAAGGTCATTAAATATAATTTTAAAATAAATAAATAAATAGTCATAAAAAATATTTATATAAATATAATTAATAATAATAAATATTTATATTATTTTAAAATATAAATTAAAATTAATAAAAATAAAAATTTAAATAAATTCTATAAATATAATTATTAAAAGTAATGATAAAAAACATCCATTTATATTTAACAATAATATTTTTCTAATATGGTAATAAAATTAATAATAAATTTCATTATTACAAATAACAAGTCCTAGTAATTATTGTTATTATTACATTTTAAAAAAGATTAATGTTAGATAATACAATTATTGAATGTCAAAATAGTTTTTAATTAATATAAAATTATTAATAATAATATTATTATTATTTAAAGATAATTAGTAAGATCAAATATTGTAATTATAAAAACACTATCACAACAAGTGAGTAATCATCCACTCCTTTAAAAATGGTCAAAATCTGAATTTTGTAATATATATATATATATATATATATGTTTTCTACAAAAGTTTTAAAATTCAAGAAAGAAACTTCAACAATATTTTACAAAGGCAAATTCTATCTTACAAAACTTATCTTTATAAGCAAATCAAACATTAATCCGTTGCCACGGATAATTAACAATTTTCAATGGGTGGTCTTAAATGTGTTCTAATAATAATAATACTAAAATTAATTAACTAATCATAAATTAGATTAATTAAATAATTAAAAACTAGATTAATTAAATAATTAAAAATTAAATTAATTAGGTAATTTTAAAAAATCCCCGCCTAACGTCTAACGTTTTAAATTTGTGACACCGTCCCAAATTGGGCCTACGACAACGTCATAATTACACTGAGACCTGCGGCGGGGTGACTTGGGGTCTTGGGTTGGGTCTCTCTCTCTCTCTCTCTCTCTCTCTCTCTCTCTCTCTCCCCCCCCCTGGCGTTGTTTCGGATCTTCGGTACGCCGCTGAAGTACGTCAACTCTGTGGCACACCCAGTTTCAGGTTCGATTCACCGTTCTTTTTCCAAACATTCATACTATGTTTTCTAACCCCTAGGCTTCTTTTCTTTTCTTTTTCTTTCGATTTTTAACTTCGAAATTCCATGATTCAACCTATGGTTCTGTAGTATCGACTTAGGTAAATTTCAGTAATTTTGTTGTTAGTTTCGTCTTTGATGCGCCGTATGTTCGGATTGGTCTCTGCTATTGAATTGTTGTGGGACCTAGGTTTTTTTTGTTTTTGTTTTTTGTTTTTTGTTTTTTTTTTTTTGCGTTTGCTGTTAAGAAAACCCCTGAATTCCATCTATATGTGAACTCTATTTCTAGGGGATTCGTTTTCTACATGGGATGTAGTTTTGTTGTTTTTCAAGTGACATGAAACATAAATGGATGTCTCTTTTTGGGTGGCTGGAACTGATTCGGCGTTGATTTATAACAGTTTTTTTTGGTTTGTTTCTTAAATTTAAGAATTGCTTCATCAGTTAGCGATTAATGAAGTTCCCATTGATGGAATTATTATTATTATTATTATTTGAGGTGTTCCGCCTAAGCGGACTAATCCCATTAATGGCCTTGTGTGTGGGTATGTCTATATATATGTATATATGAAAAATTGGAGAAGAGGAAATTCAGTACTGTATATGTTAGCAGTATTATAATATCATCAATTTAGTTTATAGAATTTTTAACAGAGAAAAATTATCTATTATGGAATTGGTTTTCTAAAGAGCAGTCTTCACAGCCACCTAGGTGGAAGGAGGACCCCGACCCATCTTGCTCTGGGGAAAAAGCGGACTTAAGACTGCTTTGGATGACATAGATGGTTTCCTGGGCTGCTTTAGACTGCCTAGATGGTCACCTGGGCGGCTGCTTTGGCAGTATTTTGTTAAGAAGCAAAGAAAAAAAAGGTATACAACAGGAAATGACAAAGAAGAGATTGCATTTCAGTATTGACAATTTGTTTTCCTTAAATTCTATGAGCTTAACCATAAATCACTGTTAGTTGCTGGATTTAAAAAATTTTGGGATCTGTTTTTTTTTTTTTGGACAGAACTCATATCTTTGCATACCCTTTGCCAATGAAAATATTCGGAGCAGCTCTTGGCAATTCTCAACATAGAGCTGCTTCTAGCAAGAGCCGTGATGTAGAGAGAAGCAAGATGAAAGGGAGTCCTGATAACATTGTTCTCATTGATGTTGAAAGTGATAATGTCCCTAATATTATAATCATTGATGTTCCTGACTCTTTAGAGCAGAAGCTACGAGGTTCCAAGGTATGCAAGGGTAACACAAAATTTCCATTAAAAAGTGTAATCAGCATTGAAGATGATGGAAGCTCTGGTGATGAATATGGAAAAAGTGGTAAAAATTCAAATGCTGATGCTTGCTCAAGCAGGAAATCTCGTCCTTCAAAACTTTTTCGAAACCTTATGGATTCAATTGGTGGTGATTGCCAGTTCAGCCATGAATCCCCATTCAATTTATGCAAGTGCAAGCGTACATATTCTGAAAAATCCCCCTCTAGTAATCACTACGGCTCATATCATGATCTGGATGGTAATTTATCTGATAGTGATTGTTCTGATTGTGAGATCACTCTTCGAGAACAATGGGAAAATGCTTCCCTGAAGAGAAAATATGGTGGTCAGTCAGGTTTGGAGGATCGGGCTGATGTTTCTGGTTCCCATGCCACCCACAAACAGTATTCAGAGGCCCACATCGATTCAAGTTGTAATAATGCAAATTATGACGAGGACCCTCTTTCCTTTATGGGCACTAGTAGTTGGAACTTTGATAGTGCTGATCTAAATTCTGTTATGGAAGAGGCACACTTTGCATTCAGGGAGCCTGCTGGTCTGGATAAGGCAGAAACATGCACAGAAGGCCAGACTGATGTTTCTGGTTCCCAGAATGCCACCCACAAACAGTATCCAGAGGCCCCTGTTGGTTCGAGTTGTAATAATGCAAATTATGAAGAGGAGGAGGACCCACATTCCTTTATGGACACTAGAAGTTGGAACTTTGATAATGCTGATCTAAATCCTACAAAAGAGGCACAATTTTCATACAGGGATCCTGCTGATCTGGACAAGGAAGAAACATGCACAGAAAGCCCTTTCTTTGGCTCTTCAGAGGGGCGAACTTTTGAACCTGTTTTTGATGACCGCACTGACTTTTGTGATGTAGAAGAGAAAAAATCCCAACTTTCTTCTTCAAGTCAAGAACATGACTCCATGCCGACATTCTCTCAAGATAAGAGATCGAATTTTCGAGAAGAACCCTGTTTATATAATTCTAGCCCAGACCCAGGTGTGCACGTTGATTTTAGCAAAGATGTTCAGGTTGAAGAGACCTCTTCAAGTGAAAGACAACATTCAGTTAAAACAAAACTTGACTCTGAAATGTTTTCTGGGGACAAAGATGAATTGTGGAATCAAGCACATCTTGGTAGCATTTTTTCCTCTATATATCAATCCAGGCATGAAGACTCCATTTTTTGGAAAAAGTTCTCTTTTCCTTCCAAACAATCTGATGAAACACAGTTGCATCATGACATATCTAGTTCTGATAAGAATATTGAAACTATGCTTGACAAGACAGATTGTTGCCAGAATTCATCACTATCAAATTCAGATGTAAAGAACAACAATCTTGAGTTTCAAGAAAAAGTGAAATTCACTGATGAAACACGGGTCAAACAGGGGATATCTAGCATGAAGGAGGTGGAAAAACCAGTTCTTACTGTAGTTTGTAACAATCAAGCGCAGGATACATTATGTTCTCAAGATGGTGGTGGCACACATGCTATTCCGAGTTGCATAATAAATGAACGAGAAAGACTAAAGGAAACTGCGGAGTACAAAAAAGCAATAGAAGAAGAATGGGCATCTAGGAAGAGGCAGCTACAAATTCAGGTTGTCTACCTTATTTCTTTGTTGGGTATGATGATGGTTTTGTGTCATATTTTTTTTTATTGGAGGAATAGACTTTCTAACATTGTTGCCTTGGATCTTCATTAATGTTTCTTTTAGTACAATTTTTTTCATTTATCAAGGCACAGGAACGCTTTATTTATATTTATAAATATAAATGTTTATAACCTTATTAATGTCTAGGAATGCCCCAGGTACGATAATGTTCTGAACACAATGACCCCTTAATTGTCCAGGCAAATAATGTTATGGATCATGAATTTTCTTTAGATAGCTTGAATTCTATGGTTGTGATGAACTTTATCAAACCTACTTCTTGGGAATAGCCCAGTTATGAATGGCACGTTAGATTATTTGTTGACATTTATGATTATTGGTCATGTTGAAATAGATACCGAGAGAAGAGGATTGTTACTAAGTAGTTTTGCTGCTTTGCAGGCAGAAGAAGCACAGAGGCTGCGCAAGAAGAGAAGAGCTGAAAGCATGCGTTTGTTAGACATGGAAAGAAGACAGAAGCTACGTGTACAAGAAATTCGAGAGACACAGAAGAAGGTATGGATGTTTTATATTTATCTGTATTAGCTAGCTGTTTGAGATCTTGTAGTTAATAGCTCGTTTTTCTAAATAATAGAATAATTGTGCTAACTATGTTTTATCGAAATACCCTTCTAATTCAGGATGAGGAACACATGAATTTAAAAGAGCAACTTCGTGTTGAAGTAAGGAACAGGCTAAATAAACTGGAAATGACCTGCAAAGATATGGCCTCATTACTTCGTTGCCTAGGAATTGATGTTCGGGGTGGTCATTATCCTTCATCAAATGAGGTGAGTTGCATTTTCATTTACAATGTTTTATGTTTTCTAAATATGCTGAAAAGAACTTTAAAAAACAAAAATGAAAAGCGAAGAAATAAAAACGGAATGAAATTGTGGGACTAGGTTTACCGAATTGGGTGTGACTCACTGCATCTCTATCTCAATGCCCCTTAATCTTACATCTTGTGAGTTGTGAGTGTGGCAGGCCTGTGTTTTCTGAGCTTGTCTCTGTTTTATTACATTTATTATTACCCTTTCTTAATATTGTAATGTCCCTGTCGGTGTTGTATGTGCTGTTAAAGGTTTTATGAACAAATCATAAACTAAAATTCTGTTGCCAATATATAAAGTCCACCGGAAACCTAAAAAATAACAGCTGATGTTCAAATAAATATGTAATTTAATATTGTTTATGCTACTTGGCGAGGTTGATTATTTTTTTTTTTATCCCAACACACTGTAATTGATGCTTGAATTTCCCCATTTTCAGTGAAACACGCGCGCACACACGTATATGAATGGTACATCCATAAGGACATGCCCTATGATTATTTCCATTTCAGGTGCATGCGGCTTACAAGCGGGCCTTGCTGAGTTTTCATCCGGATCGATCATCAAGAAGTGAAATCCAGAAGCAGGTTGAAGCTGAGGAAAAATTTAAACTAATAAGCAGGATGAAAGATAAACTGATACACTCCACAGGCTAAGCATGCAGGAGAGGTTTTTAGAATGTTTGATGAAACAAATTTCAATACGGAGGATTTTCTTCGCCTTCTGGGCTTCATTTTCACTTTACAGAAGAAGGTGGCTTTTCCTTGAAAGCTCGGTTGGGGCATTGAATCTGTCCTCGATTTAAGCCTATGATGCAGCTTTCGGGTGTTCCATTTTGCTCGCGGTTTTACTGAGCGATGCTGTTGGAAGGGCAACTCGCACTATTGACTATAATTTTTATTTTCCATATTGAATCAATGACACCTGTACCTTTAGAACTACGAAAAAAATTACGGCCCTTCATATTGTTATATCTTATATATATTATTTTTCATCCGTAAGTTAGAGAACATGGTGGTAATTTTAATACCATCAGTTAAATAATAATAATAATATAATGGAGTACATTATTTTTGGATTGATCTTCATAGTCAACGTTCATTTTTTAGCAAAGATTTTAAAATGAAGTTGCAGCGAGAGAGAGCTATACGTCAGGGATGGCAATCAGTTGGATCAGAATAAGATATTGCTTGATTGGAACCTATTCTCGATTTGAATATGCAGTCTTGTCTTGAATTTGCCTTGTTTAAGTGGTATTTCCACATAGAGTGAGTCGGGATAGAATTTTTAATTTAAACTTATTTAAAAATATAATAAAATATCAAACCGATATAGGGTAGGTAAGAGTGGGGCCTGAATGTCTTTTTGGGATGGGTAAAACGTGACTCAATCGAAATGAAATAGGTCGACACGGGACGAGATAATATTGCCATTTCTATGCCACCATGATAGTTGATGAATTCCGTGGTAGAGTCAAAATAAAATAATGATGTTACGTACACACAAATGGTTAACGCATGAACTACGGAAAGCACATAAAAAGGGATTTAAATTGCTCACAAAAAAGGAAGCGTTGAATGTAATTTGGTTGGGTTTGATATAAGGATTCGTGAGGTCCTGAAAGATAGCACAGTGATGAAATATTTATTCGAAAAAACTAAATGTTTTGATAGTAATTGAATCCGATTTGAAGTTGGAGCCCCTAGAAGGTATTTTAATTATTTTTGATAGAAAGTATAAAAGGGAATGGGAGAAACCCTAACCCTCAATGTCATTCACATTCTTACTTTCTAGAGAGAGAAAGAAAAAAGAGGAGAGAGAAAGCAAAGAAAAGTGTAATTTGAGCCATCCGAAGAAATTTAGGTAGGAATTTGTGTTCTAAACCTTTATCTGTTTGGTAGTGATTAAACTCGTTTATAGTGATAATTTCGTGAATTTGTGATGTAAATGTGGAATGACCCATATATATGTTAATTGTGGAATTAGGTGTTTTTAATGCATTTTGAGCTATGGTAGTATACCTAGAACCTGTTAAGAGGTGTTTGGAGACCAATATGAGTTATTTTGGGGCATGAGATGCCGGAAATCGTGAGTTGTAGTGGCCATAAATGGTGTTCGTTGGCGACTAGTTGTGGCCGGTTCTTAGTCAGTTGCGGCTGATAGGGTGTTTTGGGAGGTATTGACATGATCGGTCGCGTCCGGTTTATGGTCTATCACAGTTGGTGGGGTTTGGTCGCGGTCAGTTTGGGTCGGTCGTGACTTATAGAGAGCAGACATTGCAAATTGAGTTCTGATGAGATTGGTCATGGCTGAGTTGGTGTCCACTGCGGCCAGAAGGGTTCCGGTCACGGCTAAGGAGGGTCTGCCGCAACTGATGTGTTGAGTTGATCTATGTGTTGCCGTGTTGATCCATTTCGGCCGATCCTTTGTGTTGATCCTGTTTGTTCTGTTTTGAGTATTGTTTGGCTTAGGTTGAGTCCCAAGGAGACCTAGATGTGCTTGAGTAGTCTTGAGTGCGTGTTTTAGGGGCTAAAAGTCTATGAGGTGTGTCCCATTTGATTATGTAATGTAACAACCCAAGTCTCCCATAGCACGATATTGTCTGGTTTAGGGCTCAAGCCTAATCCCCAATTTTGTTCTTGGCAGTGTCACACAGGCACCCCAAAAGGCCTCATGTTAGGAGAGGTCTCCACGCCCTCTTAAGAAGCACGCTTCGTTCTCCTCCCAAGCCGATGTGGGACTTGCAAAGTCTTCAGACTCTACAATCCACCCCCTTAGGAGGCCCACGTCCCTGTGGGACTATGGCACACCGACCCGTTCTCAGCTCTGATACCATCTGTAACAGCCCAAGCCCCCCGTAGCACGATATTGTCTAGTTCAGGGCCCAAGCTCAATCACCAGTTGTGTTCTTGGCAGTGCCACACATGCACCCTAAAAGGCTACGTGCTAGGAAAGGTCTCCACGCCCTCTTAAGAGGCATGCTTCGTTCTCTTCTCTAGCTGATGTGGACTTGCAAAGTCTTCAGAGTCTACAATCCACCCCCCTTAGGAGGCCCACATCCCCGTGGGACTATGGCACACCGACCCGGTCTCCAGCTCTAATACCATCCATAACATCCCAAGTTCCTCATAGCACGATATTGTCCGGTTCAGGGCTCAAGCCCAATCTCCGATTTTGTTCTTGGCAGTGCCACATAGGCTTGGGCCATGAACCGGACAATATCATGCTATGGGGAACTTGGGATGTTACAGGTAATTTGTTAGAGCGTCCATCCAGGCGTCGCCATGCATCGCCATGAGGCATTGATGTTATGTCGTGGCATGGGATGTAGCATCGTAGCAGTACGGATCACGCTGCGTCTTTACAGAGCCTACTAGAGATCGACAGTGCTGTCGTGCGTCAAGTGATTAATGACTAGCCGTGTGGCAGGTGGACGACGATTGCTGCGTCATCGAGAAGCAGATCGTCAAAGGGGATCGACGGCCTATTGGTGAAATAGCGTTGAACGACTGTTCGTGAATGGGAGCTGTCGTGTCATGGCGCTATAGAGAGCAAACGCGCACGGCTTTGATACTATGTGGAAAGGGAGAATAAGGGAGAATAATTGATGATTTTATTTCTTATTAAGGCACATGTACATATAACTTAACAATACAATGGTTATAGCAGCATTTGCCTATATATGGTAACAATATTAAACGTTCCAACAATTAGCACACAATTGGCCACCATAACATGGCTTTTAGTTCATCCTACATAACCAATTCCGTTTCTCAAAAATTACCCACGTAGTGTTTTTGATTCCTTACCGTGACTCAACGAAGCAACAATGTTATCCTATTTATTTGAAGTTTGAGAAAAACTTTTTATCCTGAAACTTTTCCAAACTCCCTTGCAAGCTTCCCTCTCCCCTCCAAGGCCATTTGGGGACTTATTGAAGGGCCAAAAAAAAAATTAAAGGGAGTCCCCTATGGCAACTTGGCCTTAGAGGTTCCATGGTAGCCTAGTTACATGTGTTGTGGCTTGGATACTCATGAGTCTTTTTTCCCTTTATGTGGTGTTGAATGCTCTATTAAAGTGTTTATACCCTATTTGTACATGGTGAGAGCACACACAATGAATCAAAACTTGCAACCAACTCCCCTAAGTTTTGGACTAATAACCTTAAGCCTCCTAGTTAGGTTTAAACTAGATTATATACTAGACACTATCCTACCATCAAAAAGTTAATAAGGTAGAAATTTGAAAGATGCGTCATTGATATGAAAGCCATGGTATTTGTCAAGTTATCATGACTAATTAGAGTAATGGGAAGAGCCCGTCTTAACCTTAATTTTATTTAATGAATACTTTCCTTTTGGAAGCTAGAGTTAAAGTTTGAGAATTAGTTGAGGGAGTGGCACTCCCGAGTCCTCAAATCATTGGCTTTAATTGATAAAGCTTGCCTGTGAGCTCTAGCTACCTTAAGGGAAACTTCAAAGGGAACTAACTACTAGACAACTCGATTAGTCTTTCATCTGCAAACATCCACTAAAGTTTCCTCTAACTTTGCCCCACTTGGCTTCCTAATGTAACTTCATGATGTCTTTACAATGATGACGCCCATGAAGAATGCTACCTACTTTATCTTGCCAATAGTCATATGTTTGTTTCAAAGATTAATCAATACATGTGTAAGCATAACTAATTCAAACTATGAAACTGCAAATTACTCATTAAATTAGTTATATTTTGTTATATACCGATTAAATCGATAAATAACAACAAATGTTAGGGTGGTTAACTAATTTATTATTACTTACTAAGTACTAATAAATAAACTATTTATTTTTATTTGTTAAATATTCAATTGAGCCATTACTCGTTGACTTGTACACTTATTAGGCTCATTGGTCCATGTTTCAAAACGAGTCAAATGAGGAGCTCACAGGCTACTGTCTAAAGTACACAATTCTTGAAGCACGCCTAGATTGTAATTATCTGACCTTTATAACACGATGAAGGTAGTATCTTCTAACCTTGTGTTTATCTTTTTCATAGTAGGTACGAATCACAACTAGTCATTGCGTTTAGTTAAAAAGCCAGTAACGTGAAATAAGTAATAGTCATCTTACCTATATAACGCATTGATGATAGTATGACTAACCTTTTCTAAGTCAAAATATAGACTAGCTCATTCCCTTAGTTATGGTTTTGATGGATAGTAGACAGGAACAATGTAAATCTCATTATTTCATTTATGCACGTCACTACTGAAATGACAAAACATTTGATTATGATAAGAAAGTCATAGTTACTCCCATTGCTTACTCGCATTTGATTGAATTTTTTCACTTTAACATTCAAAGCATTGAGTAGAAATCATATTATGGGAACATATACCAAAATTATCATAATATTTTTTTTAATTAAAGTTGAATTATTCTTATTCATACTAGTTTTGAGCTAAGTCTTCGTTGCTAGATAAAGAACCTCAAAGGACCCGTTCCAAGTTTGTACCCAATATGGAGCAGAAGGTGGGGTCTATTGTAAGTAACAATAGTGCACATCATGTGGTTTTATAAGATCTGTTGTGAAATCGTTCTCACCGAGTGGATGCAAAATTTATTAGAGTTATATATGTCCCCAAATATCCTAGATATTTATCCTAACTCGTACAATTGACACCAAAAAACTAGCAAGAAGTGAGTGATCAACACAAATAATAATAAATTCATTCAAAAAACACGTATAACAATATAGGATGTGTCATACAAAAACTTTGAACAATTATGCTATGCCAATAGCCAAGTCTCTGGTGAATAAGAGCACTGGCATTGGCTTCATCAAGCCAATGCCAAAAATTGATGAAGAAAAATTAATATTTTATTAATTTGGTGCCTGCAATATTCGCATCCGTTTCATCAAAACTTCATCGGCAAGCAACGTCATCCGCAAAACTCCCCTTGTCCCCCGTCCTCCGTCCAGCGCCCCCTGTCCCTCCTCGTCCCTCGTCCAGCAACCCCCCCCCCTTTCTGACGCCCATCGTCGCCTGTCCCCGTCCCCCGTCCAGTAACCCGCCCCCTCCCCTGTACCCCCGTTCCCCATCCCCCGTCCAGCGCCACCCCCACCCCCCATTAGGCCAGGTGTTGTTTCCTCGGGCGACGACGTGAAGGCGAAGACGTTGGGCGGAAAGCAATCCGTTGATGAGACTATAACGACTCGCTAAATTTGGCGAGAGATTTAACTTTACTGTAGCTAAAATCTAAATTTTTAGCATTTAATGAATCTGATGCACGTTTATTTAAAAAAGATCATTAAAAATTTAAATCACATCGGTCTTTACTTTAGCAAGACCGATGCCAGTGCTCTAAAGGTCTCGTAAGCAGATGTTTCATCATTTCCAAAATTACCTTTATTGAGCCTCATAGTTATATGAGATATATATTTATGATGTACATGCACCCACCAACCACCGTTGTGGACACAAGCGCATTTGCTGGGCCAGTTGCTATTTGTTAGGAAACAAATAAGGTCACCATGTCAATTTGGTTTATTTTTGAGTTTTTGATAATTTTTTAAAAAATCAATCATTATATTGAATATTCATATAATATGTATTATACTTGTAAAATTTAAAAGCGATCTAACGGTTAATTTTTATGCAAACTTAATTAGAAAAAATATGAAGATAAATAAATTAAAATTAATATATTTATCTTAAGATTTTTTCTAATTGAATTTATGTAAAAATTAACTGTTAGATCATTGTGGAATTTTACAAGCATGATACATACTATATGAATATTCAATCTAACAGTTTATTTTTGAAAAATATATTAACAGACTTTGAGATATACCAAATCATTACGGAATTGAGCTGCTTTTGCACAGGCCTCCCGATGGTAATAATTTATTGATTCGGATTAAATTCCTAGTGGAGCCTATTCAATCATTGATGGATTTGATCAAATCACCGAGCTAATGACATTATCAATGGTTGCATTTGCTGGTTTGGGCCCTTTGCTCTTTGCTAAGCCCTTTGCTCTCCCCCATTCATACAGACTTTAGTGGCATTGCTTACTCCAAATTTGGTGTAAGAATACTGCTATAATGTCCACGGCATTTTGTCATGTGTCGGACTATAGTGATTTTATAAAATTTGTTGGTAAATGGTTCCCACTAAGTGGACGAGAAAGGTATTTATATATGGGGCGTTGATATTCGACCGAAATTATCCACCGGATTTATCATCCGGATTGACGTGGCAGCTGATGTGTTTGCATATGTATAATTATTAATTGCGTTCGTGGCAGATGACGTATTTAAATCGGTTTAATGAATTTCGGTTTATTTTTTGTCTTTATGGATTGTTACATTCGCGGAATATGACATGTTTACTTTGGTTTGGGATGAACTTCGGTTCAGCAAAATAGGACTTCGGTTCAGGAAAATAGAGATTTCGGTTCGGAAAATAGAGATTTTGGTTCGGAAAATAGAATTTCAGTTCGGAAAATAGAGATTTCAGTTCGGAAAATAGGACTTCAGCTCGGGAAATAAGGACTTCGGTTCGGGAAATAAGGACTTCGGTTCGGGGAATAAGGACCTCGATTCGAGGAATAAGGACTTCGTGTCACGCCCCCAAATTCTAGGGAACCCGGAACTAGGAACATGACTTCCCCTTGCCCGCACCCGAAAGGTCAAGGGGTTGGTGACTAGCACCAATGGAGACTACACCGCGGGTGCTGTCTCAAATATGCAACCCTGTACAGTCATACATCAAGGGTAGTCCTGTACTTTCTCATATATCATCATGCATACAATGAGTCACACAGTCATACAGACATCACATCATAAACAGTATGCAAATACAACTGTCCACGGACCCATGTCCGGGATATAACACATAATACAATACAAAATATAGTACTTATACATCAGAGTAGTGGGCACGTCCTCCTGGAAGAAAGTCCTCCACTAGTCTTGGGTCACACCTGAAAAGGGGAAATAACAAGTAGGAGTGAGCGACAAGCTCAGTAGGTGACCCCAATACTCCACATCATGCAAACATACAAGTCTATGCTACATGCTCTGTGTACTCGTGCACTGTGTAGTGTGCACAATCTTCAGGACCTAGCCTGCCCACACATGACAGCTTTTCCACAATCCTCCACGGCATCCCAGCTCAGGGCACTTAGCCCTAGCTCCACGAGCTCAACGGCTCCACTGAGGCCTTAGCCTGTCCACAACGTAATATGCCCGGCCACAGTCGCCACACAGGCCTGCCATCAGCGCATATGCCTGCCACGTCATCCACATAGCACCATCGATGCATCACGGTGAGAACCCAACAAGTCATGGAACCCAAGTCCCAAATCCACAAACCAATATACCAACACCAGTATGGTCTTAAGGTGTACAACACTCCCTTTAGAACTGTAGCCAGTCTTTACAAGTCGATCCTTATTCCTTGACTAAGGAAGGAGATACCCATAGGAGTTGTTTTCTTGAAATAAAAAGTCCCGGCATTGGGTCTCCATATCATAACTAAGATAATCTGATTTTTGGGGATTTTTCTGAGATATTTAACCTCACTTTCCAAAAATCCACCTCTACGAAAAACTGGATTTTTCTGAGATTTTACACTAAATCCTAATTTTCACATTTTGAAAGAGTGGGAATTAATTTTTCTAGTATTTTTCTTTGACTCCAAATGGGGGGTATTTCGTTATTTATATTGTAACTTAAGTATACTTAAATGTGTAGATGGGTACAATGTAAATAGTCCAGTCCAGTGTCCAGTTACATTGTTGGAGTTGTGACTCGTAGCGTGGAATTGCAGCGCGCCTCAGAGACTCGTAGCTGGAGCTGCGACTCGTAGCTGCATAGCGCGCCTCAAAGACTCGAAGCGGGTCTTCAATCTTCGACTTTCAGACTACGAACTTCGACCTTCAGACTACGGGTCTATGAATCTACGAACTACGAACCTTCGAGCTACGAACTACGGGTCTACGAACTATGACCCTACGACCCTAGATCTTTGACCCTTCGACCCAGAACTTCGGATCTTTGTTATTTCGACCCAGTAATTCGCCCAGGGTACTGTTCATCGTCGTTTTTGCCTGTTCTTCGTCTGGAATCAACCCAGCAACCCCCAGACGCGCACAAACACGCATTCTACGCAACAGACTACGATATCTACCTCAAAATGCGTCCAGAACGCCTCTAAATCGCACAGATAACAACAGAAACACGCACTAAAATTCAGATTTCCAGAAATCTAGATCTAAATCCAGATTTCCATGGTTGACTTCTCAACCCTCATAGAATATGCAATTAAACAGCCCAGATCACAGAAACACATATTAAAACTGATATAAAACAGTTCTTAACCACAGATCTTATGCTAAACCATTAGATCTAACTCATAATTGGATTTCCCCCAAAATCTAGGGTTCATGCTCAATTTCATAAATCATGATAAATTCGTGCAGATCCAAAACAGAATCAAAATAAGGAGTTTAAGGACACCTACCTGGAGTGATTCTTTGAGCTCCACGAACCCAAATCGCCCCAAAATGCCAAGGCACCAAGCTCCAAGCTCTCTCTCTCTCTCTCTCTCTCTCTCTCTCTCTTCTCTCTCAAACACACAAACGTGATAACGTAAAGTGAAAGCTTCTTCTTTTTCCTGCTATTTATATTTCTGTCAGTCATTGACCAATAACTGACCTAGTCAATAATTGACCTCCAAGGTCCCGAACTCCAAATTGAGTCAAATTACAGTCAAAACGCTCGAAATGATGAGCACAACAGCATTCAATTAATATCACACCCACATGACTGCTCAAATGCAAAGTCAACCAATAAACCCCGAAAAGTTAACAATCAGGTCAAATGGGGTCCCGACACGGAATTAGGCCCAGATACAGTCAAAATGCCCACATCGACGACTACACTAGCGTCTAGATAGTTACATTCTCATAGAATGACTATCTCTCAAAACTACCCAAATACGAGTCTTTACACTTTGGTTCGAGAAATAAGATTTTCATTCGGAAAATAGTTCTTCGGTTCGGGAAAAGTTGTTATTCCTCGAATCGAATCGTCAAACAGAATTAATCATCTCTTATCTGCGGGTTTTTGCATTCCGTGAACTGTAGCTATCTCCGATGGACTGTAATTTCCGACGAAAACTTCAAACATTTATAACTTTGCGCACAATGGTCGGAATTAGGTCATTTTTTTGATTTGTAGGTATCAATGAGAGCCACAGGCCAAAAATTCCCGCAGGGGATTTTCCGCTCTTAGATTTAAAAAAAAACACTATCACTTTCAAAACCTGATTTTTAGCATATTATTATAACTTTTTAGCAGATGTTTAATGCATAAAATAGTATTTCAGTTTTTCGTAATATAATTATTTTCTAAATCGAACCGATTTAAATGCTGTTCTGTTTTTGTCGTTTGACCGCCCTTTTTTTTTACGCAGCGCGTAATATTTGTTTTGCCACGCTGGATGCCTCGCTGGACTAACACGCTGGACAGACACGTAGATCCACTTTTAAATCCGATAAAATCATCCGGCTAAAAATATTTATTCTTATATATGCCCCCACTATCAAAGTTATACAATTGACACCCGAAAACTAGCAATTAGAAAAAAGAAAAGAGTACTCATATCCTGAGGACACTTACATATCATTTTTACTTCCACGTGTAATTATAAAATTATCACTGACAAAAATTATTTTTAATAATATTTTAATAATAATAATCTTAGAATATAAATAAAATATTTTAAAAAAATTATTCGAATAATTATTTATGTTCTAATAATATTTTTTGAAATTTTTTATTTATTTTTATTATATTTATTTAAAAATAATCTTTGAACATTATACTTTTATTGTAATAATAAATTTTAAATATTTTATTTATATTCAAATAATACCGTAAAATATTTACGTTTGAATAATATTTTAATACGATTATTTAAATAATAATAATAATAATAATAATAATATTATTATTATTATTATTATTATAATTCAGTCGTGGGGCGATTAACTATATAATAATTAGAGACTAATAATAATAAGTGGAAAGAGGAAAGTATTATTATTATAATCGCCCAATTGGTATGTGACTATTAGTCTCTGATACCATTGGGGGGTGTAAAGGGAAGCATGAATTATCATCAAGGTAAAGTTATTATAGTTTGAGTTATCACTTGCTTTGAGGTCATTTATTGGCGTGCAGCAACCATAGTCACACACTTAAGTTACTGGATTTTGTGCTTATTTGTCTCTTTACTGTTGTGTTATATTGTGCTTAATATTAATTGTTTGATTGTGTTTTCTGATTGTGTTCCACGTCCATCATTATAAATTGTCTTTTATTATTATTGTGTTTACTTTTCTTTTACTTTTAAAAAGTATCATCATTACTTTACTTTTTAAAAAGTAGATTTCTTTACTTTTATTTTTTTAAAGGCAGATTCCTTTATTAATTATTGCGTTAATTATGTTATTTTGGTTAAATTTTAAAAAACCCAAAAATATAATAAATTACTGGAACGGGTAAAGGGTAAGGGAGAAGATTTTCACTCATCATGTTTTCAACTCCTTGTCTTCCTACACTTTCAATTCCTTCTTCTTCATTTCCTAACAATACTTCAAAAAAATTTACAAACTAATTTCAAAATTAAATTAAAAGAAATTTGTGAAGAAATATATGATGAATTTTATGCAAATTATAATCTTTTCAAATATACATGGTTTTTCAAAAATCTTTCGAACGAATTCTTTACAATTCTAGAAGAATATGATTCATTTATACAAACTTATGAACCTACACCTTTCTTTTTTGATTGGTTTCCAATTTATGCTTCAAAAAATTCTATCAAATATCCTTTTACATATAATCATATTTCTTATTCAAAAATCCAACCTCTTACAAACACTTTTAGTATAGACAAAAAAATTTACATGATGAATTCTATTCAATTGATAATATCGATAAACGTTTTTGGTTTTTTAAACATTTTCAAAATAATAAGCAAAAAATCCAAATAGAATTTTATTCGTATCTTAATTCAAAACAAATTCAAATTCCTTTTTTCCAATGGTTTGAAATTTATGCAAATGAACATAAAATTGATTATCCTTTCCTTAATTATACTCCAAAGATCGAAGCAAAAAATGACATATCTCTCTCTTTTGAAAATAATGAGGAATCAACTCTGGAAATTAAGGACACATTTCCCAAGAAAGTGACATCCTCTTCCTTGGAAATTGTGTCGTCCTCCATAGAAGATTTATCTTCTTCATCAATTCAAATAATTCCATTTTCTACCGTAAATTACATGTTACTTTCTATTTCTCTTCAAAGTGCAATTTTGATGTTTCATTTCCCTATTTTACATTTTCCAATTGTTATGCAGCACTATTATTTACCTACCGTATGTACAACAAATTATTTGCCTAGCTTAAAAATTAATTCTAAACAAATTTTTGAAAACCATTATTCATGTATTACTTCTGATAATGTTTCCATTAAATGTAAAATATTCTTTTAACAATATCATATTATATTATTTGTCACAAGCATATATTCTCGCTTTTACTTTGTTATTTCATTTTTCCATTATGATCAACACATAGCCCAATTCACCATAATTACTCAAATCTTTTCCACGATTCATCATGAGATTCATCATCATTATATATTCTATGTTTTCCTCATTATAAACAAAAGAACATCATTGCAAACATACCATCAAAGCATCTTTCAAAGCAAGTATCCAATGATGCCTTTTACTACGTCACCCCACAAAGAGCATCCAAAGAAGACATTACCAAAAGAAGAATCCAAAGTAAGATTCGCTCTTGAGGTAATATTCGCTTCCAAGGTACATTTTCTTATTACAAATCTTATTTTATTTATAAAATAAATTTAATTGGATCCACCATTCACATATATTATTATAAATATAAATTCATAATATTTTTCCAAAAGAATAATCATTTTGTCTTTTACATTGACAAATGTAACATACCCCGCTTTTACTCTCAAATTTACGTTTCTAAATTCAAAAGTTACTTGATTATTTTATCTTTTCACTATAATTTTCTGCCTCATAATAATAATCTTTCTCTTTCCGCAATATATAATTTTTCTATAAATGACAAAAGTGCGTCCCTACAAAAACGTCAATTCAACACTTTTCACCATTATATTATTAAATTATTTAATAAAAGAATTCCTCGTCAAGGCATCCAATCAAGTATCTCCATTATTACAAACAAATAACCCTAAATAATTTATGCAAAAGATTCTATTACCAAAGCATTCACAGCACGAAAGACAAAATGTCTTTCAAAGTAACAGTTCCTTGTAGGCTATTCAATAATCCTTGCAGGGAATCTGAAGGCTCGTTTCCAAAGGCAGCATCCAATAATAATATCACAAAAATTACATCAAAGTAGAGAATCCAAGGCCAAATTATTGATCACCGATGCTACCAAGGTATGATTCCTCCGCTCTATAAATTGATGAAGTCCAAGGACTCGTCATTCCAACCTTACTCACATTCTCCCTCTTCCATTCTCAAGTCTTCTTGCTTCCTATATTCCCATGGGTCGAAAAATTTACAAGCTCCGATCTTCAAAAAACCAACATGCAAATTGTATTGGGGTCAGGAAACCATGCTTTATTGATCTCACAATTTCCCCTACGCATGAGTTTGTTCCTCCATCTGAGCCTCGTATCCAAACACAACCTCCTTCTCCCCATAACAATGAAATCCCAGATGTCACTTCATCAAATATGCCTGGGGACGAACCAATGAAAGGTCCAAATCTTTCTTCCCCTCATTATATCCCATCTCCTGATATCAAACACAATTCCCCCAATCCTTGTCTATACAAAGATCGAAAAATGAAGGCGTCAATGACCTCTCCTCCATCTCCTTATTATCTCCCCCCATATGCACATCAGAATGCCTATGCCTCCAACAATGGTATCCTTATTCGCTTTAATGGTATTCTTTCTTTTATCAACAAATCCACCAACAAAAGAACCAAACTAGCCTCCTCGATTCCAATATCTTCCTCTCCATCCAAGGTTAAGACCCAGCCAAATTCACTAAAAACCTTCTCCTTATCCCCAGAAAGAGGCTTCGAATGACAATAACCCTAGCAAAAGTCTACCAAAAATTATCTCTCCACCCAAAGAAAATCACATTCCATCTCATGATCCTTACCTTCCTTAATATCTCCATGAAAACCAACATATTTATGCTGCCAACACCTCAAATAATAAATCCCCTTGCCAGACTTATCCAAGGTTTTTCCAACCTCCTATATATTCTACCAACTCACCACCTTCTCTTCCATCTGGCATTTTTCCTCTGAATCCTTCCCCATATACCCTTAAAATGTCCCATTTTAAGGATTCTATTGCAAAACAATATTCCAACAACCTCATCTTCAAAGCCTTACAATCCTTTGCCTTGTTCCAACTTGACCAGGCCCAATCTACAAATAACATGTTTAAAATTATTCAAGCCCAAAAAGCCTTTAGCCAATATCAACTTGCAATTTGCCAAATCGAAGAGGAATATTTACAAATTCAACATCAATTCCTCTATCCTCATACAAGACGTTAAACATCCACCCCAAAACCGTGTGTAGTCGGTCAAAATGACTATACCTTATTAAGCTCAAACGGTGCTTAATGAGCATTCATCAAATCCGTTGATCGCTGTGGGTTTGCGAAAAATCCAACTATGGCCCAATCCCAATGGCCCAGGTTTAACATTCAAAGGCGAACAAAAGAAATCAGCCCATTCCCAACGGCCCATCCAAATGACAATTCATATTCCAAACATGGCCCAATCCCAATGGCCCATCTCCAAAAGTAGTTTGAAGGTCCTCTCCCAGCGACCTCTCTCCAAAAGAAGTCCAAAGTCCATATTCCAAATGGCCCTCTAACAGCGGCCCATTTCCAAAGAGCGTGTTTTCATTTTTAGGCCCATTTCAGTGGCCCATCCAGACACAGTCCAAATTTTATATGCAATATTGACTCCCGGCCCAAATCAATTACATAAAGGCCCAAAGCCCAACTCAAAGCGAAATCCACGGCTCTAAGGTCCACCATGTCATCCTAAGCCCATCAAGGCCCATGCCTGGTGGCCCAAGATGCGAAGACCCGAGCCCAAGGTTTTATTTTACTGTTCATTGCCCATGTGGCATTTAAAAAAAAAGTGAATTCTAATTTTACCCTTTCTTTTCTAGAAGCCTCCTCCCTCGGCTATTTAAGAAGACATCCTCCTCCTTCCTCCATAGGTTTTTGGGAGGGGACAAGTTTTTAGAGAAAGAAGTTTTTCCTCACAAGTTTTTAGATCATAGACTTTTAGAGAGGGAGGCTCTCCCTTCTCTCTAGGCTCTCTCTCTCCTCTCTTCCAAAGGAAGATTGCTTCTCTTTGAAGCATCTTCCACAAGTGTATGAAGGAAGCTTCTCTCTGAAGCTCCTCTCTCCTCCCTTCTTCTTTTCTTTCAAAAGTGATATACAAATTGTTACATGTTTACAAAATTATTAATGGAGTAGTTATTCTTGTTCTTCCTCCCTAATCCCCGGATCCTTATCCAGTAAGTATGTAAGTTATATATATATATATATATATATATATATATATATATATATATACTTGTATATATGTATAAGTATGTATCTCTTCTTCTCCCCTCTTATATATATATATATGTGTGTGTTAACATATAAATATATGTATATGTTTCCATACTGTTAACCAATACGGTATCCTAAACCAATACGGTAGTTTATGCTCCAATACGGTTTAGATCTAACAAGGTTTCAATTGTGGAGATTGACTACATATATGTATGTGTATGTAGGTTTTACGTGTACTTCCATATTGTTAATCAATACAGTGTCTAGAACCAATACGGAGAAATCCAATACGGATCTAGGTTACCAATACGATTACAATCGTGGAAGTTATGATATAATAGTTATATTTAAGTTTATATTTCTTATGTTTCTTATTTGTTAATAATCTTTTGTTGTTTCCCTTTTTTGTCGTCATTATAAGCTAGGCACATTATGACTATACTTTACTTTATGTCTTTTCTGTGTTTATTTTATGTCAATGTCTACTTTTATTAAAGTCTTGTATAATTAGTGCCCTTTATGTTATGTCCTTTTCTGTGTTTACTTTATGTCAATGTCACTTTTGTTAAAGTCTTTTGTAATCAATTTGTTACGTCCTATTAGTCTTTATGTGGGTCCCATGGTTATCCTAGTTGGTTCCATGTTCGTTTTAAGTCCATATCGTGCCCAGTAGCTTAGGTGACCTTCTATCATCACCCATCCCGATTTTAAAAATAACGCTACCTTAAAAATAACCCACGCTTCCCTTTACACCCCCCAATGGTATCAGAGCTTGTCGATCGCAGGTGTGGTAGAGTAAGGTGTTAGATCCAAGGAAGTAAGTCCCGTTGAAGCCGATGGATAGACGTGTTTGGGCAGTAATACCTTGAGTTAAGCCAACGTACTGGCCTGACCTTTTACTCTACACCATTGACCGTTTGACGTCTTCGATTACCTTCGCCATGTTTGCGTTGAGGTCTATCTTTGGGCATGCAACATTACTTTGAGGTCCTTAATTGAGCGTGCGGTATTACTTTGAAGTCCTTAATTGGGCGTGCAGCAATAGTCTATTGTTTAGCTTTGAGGTCCTTCATTGGGCGTGCAGCTTACTAAGACTCCATCCACCACCGTGAATTATGATCAAGGTAAAGTTATTATAGTTTGGGTTATCACTTGCTTTGAGGTCCTTCATTGGGCGTGCAGCAGCCATCGTCACACACTTAAGTTATTGGATTTTGTGCTTATATGTCTCTTTACTGTTGTGTTATATTGTGCTTAATATTGATTGTTTAAATAATAATAATAATAATATTATTATTACTTTTACCTTCTTATTATAATAATAATAATATTGTTCTGTCCGGCTCCTCCATTGGTGAGGGCACTTCTGGTGTAAACAACACCACGTACCAATAATTAAAAATATTCGGTACTAATAGTCACGCTTCCATTCCGTTTCTCCATTGGTATCAAAGCTTGTCGATTGCAGGTGTGGTAGGGTAAGCAGCAGATCCAAGGAGGTAAGTCCCATGAAGCCGACGGACAGGCGTTAGGGCAGTAAAACCTTGAGTTAAGCCAATGTATCGGCCTGACTTCGATCCCTATTCCATCAACGCTCGCCATCTCGAAGTATCTACTCCTTCGTTCCAACCCCCTTGTGACTAGTCATATCCGGTCGGTTACTGTAGCTATTTTAAATTCTTTCTCTTCGCGTGTTCGGTAAGCTATCTGTTCCAGGATGGATTCTCCCTCTTTTACTGTAGATAAAATCTATTTACATAATGATTTTTACCATGAGAAAAATAAAGAAAAACGTTTATGGTTTTTTGAATATTTCTTCGATACTCGACACGACATCCAAGTAAAATATTACTCTCATCTTTTTAAACACCAAACCCAAATTCTTTTCTTTGACTGGTTTGAAAAATATTTTAATGAACAACATTGGAACAAAATTATGGATTTTCCTTCCCTTCTATGTCCTAAAGAAGAAAAAATCTTGGCTGAAGAAGACAGTACATATATTGAAGATTTACCTCCTACTTCTCATACCAGTAAACTAGAAGAAGAAGAATCCTTCCTTACTCCTCATAAAATTCATGTCCTCACCAACCAACAAGATACTTTTGTTGGTATTCTCCAACAGATTAAAGATCCAGTTCTTCATAAACAACTCTTCAGTCAATTATTTTCCCAAAATACTATCTCTCACTTACCACCAATTTTCCCAAATGTTCCTCCAAACCATTATCAACCTTCAAATCCTGCTCCACCATTACAAACTTTGCAACAAGAAGTCAAAATAATTAAAGAACAAATTCATCAGTTTAATAAACTAAAAGACCAACATTTTTCATTATACTTTATTACCAAAACCACCTAATTATGATTCTATTTCACCCCTCCAACATATTATTTCTCAAAAATATTTTCTTAAAATAACAATCAAATTTTTTGAAAACTTTACTTTTGATACAATAGCACTTTTTGATACCGGTGCGGATCTCAATTACATAAAAGAAGGAATTATTCCTCGAAGATTCCAACAACCTTCTAATCAAAATCTTCTTGCGGCTAATAATCAACAACTTCCAATCAAATATAAAACTGAAGCTTCTATTGTAAATCAAAATATCCAAATTAAAACTATTTTTGTTTTACTTTCTGATATTCAACATAATGTTATTTTGGGAACACCATTTATCCATCTAATTACTTCTTACACTGTTCATCATGATCATATTTCTTCAAACTCGTTTTCTTCCAAACTTAATTTTCCATTCCTTGAACAATCACGCACACGTACTCTAGATTTATTAACTACACAAAATATTTTCAAAAATGAAATACATAATACTATCAAAGGGAAAAAGGCTCGTCTTTCTCATCTCACTCAATCTATTTTAAACCTCAAAATTGAAGAATAACTTTTGAAAAATACAACAAAATCCAAAATCAGTTCTTTTCAAAACCAAATCGAGCAAGAACTCTGTTATGATCTTCCAAATGCTTTTTGGGATAGAAAACAACATATAGTCGATTTACCTTATGAAAAAGATTTTTCTGACAAAAATATCCTTACTAAAGCTCAACCTATTCAAATGAACCAAGAACTTGAAAATTATTGTAGAAAAGAAATCCAAGATTTAGAATCTAAAGGTTTAATCTAAAAATCTAGGTCACCCTAGTCTTGTGCTGCTTTTTATGTTAACAAAAATGCTGAAATAGAAAGAGGCACACCTAGACTTGTTATTAATTACAACCACTTAATAAAGCACTTTAGTGGATTCGTTACCCCATTCCAAATAAAAAAGATCTTTTACAAAAACTTTATTCTTCAAATATCTTTTCCAAATTTGACATGAAATCAGGATTTTGGCAAGTCCAAATCCATCCAAAAGATCGTTACAAAACTGCTTTCACTGTTCGTTTTGGCCAATATGAATGGAAAGTAATGTCTTTCGGATTAAAAAAAATGCTCCATCTGAATTTCAAAGAATTATGAATGACATATTCAATCCATATTCTAATTTTTGTATTATTTATATTGATGATGTATTGGTTTTCTCTTCTTCTATCGAACAACACTTTAAACATCTCAAAACATTCTTTCATGTTGTTAAACAAAATGGCCTAGCTGTTTCCAAACCTAAAATCTCTCTTTTTCAAACCAAAGTTCGTTTTATAGGACATTATATTTCAAATGGAATGATTACCCCAATTTAATGAACCCTTGTTTTTGCCCAAAAATTTCCTAATAAAATATTAGATAAAACTCAGCTTCAAAGATTTTTAGGTAGTTTAAATTATATTTTAGACTTCTGTCCAAACATTAATCGCATTGCTAAACCCCTCCATGATAGGTTAAAAAAGAATTCTCTTTTGTGGATAGATGAACACACTAATATTATTAAACAAATAAAAACTCAAGTTGAAACTATCCCTTGTCTTCATATTGCCGATCCTAATCTTCCAAAAATCGTTGAAACTGATGCCTCTAATCTTGGTTATGGTGGTATTCTAAAACAAACCATTAATAATCATGAACAAATCATCCAATTTACTTCAGGTCATTGGAATGCATGCCAAAAGAATTATTCAACAGTCAAAAAAGAAATTCTTTCAATTGTTCTTTGTATTTCAAAATTCCAAAGCGACTTGTTAAATCAAAAGTTTCTTCTTCGTATTGACTGTCAATCTTCCAAAGAAATATTACAAAAAGATGTCCAAAACCTTGCCTCCAAACAAATATTTGCTAGGTGGCAAGCTCTTCTTAGTATTTTTGATTTTGATATTGAATTTATTAAAGGCAGTAAGAATTATATTCCTAATTTCCTAACTCGTGAATTTTTACAAAGCAGACCTTGACCCCCGCCAGACCCTGTTTCCATCTCTACCTTTCCATCAAATGGGGCGTAAAAAGAACAAAGGCAAAGAGGTCCAAGAATTTCCTGAAGGTGATCCACAACAGCATTTTCCTTCATGTGCCTCCATTGTTGAAGGAGAAGAACAAGCTCATGTTGAAACCTCTCCATCCTCCTCCATGGTCCAAGAATGGGTTGAAGCCCTATCAAAAAATCCCCAAATGTTCCAAATGTTCCAAAACCAGTTTCCTACCAAAAACCCTAGAGATAATCCTGTTCCAAAACTCCAAGACCTTCTGCCTTTTCCAAATACTTTTCCCCCGTCCAACAAATTCCTTCATCTTCAAAAGGAAAAGGTATTCTTTCCCTCCCATCAAAACCCACTCATACAGATATTTCTCAATTATCTTCACAAGTACTTATTTCTCAAACACCCTCCAATTCACAAATTATATTATCATCATCAAAATTACCCTCTTCAAAATACATTGACAAGTCAAATTACCAAAATATTTTTCTATTGAAAATGATATTAGTTATTCATTTCCAAAAGATTATGCTTCAAAAATCTTTCCCCCAAATTATCATTTCAAACTCTTTAATCCCCTCAAAACCCAAACTTACTACCGCTCTATCCTCGAATCCACAGGTTTTGGAATTTTCAAAGACTTTCACCAAAATAACAATCATCCTTTTCCTGCATATGCAACATGTCGCATTAAAAGAATCCTTACCACCTCTACTTGGAACCAACCTCTCCACGCTCCCAAGAGCCTTCCAAATAATTCAAATTCCCCCCTTCCTTACTATCCTACTTTTAATTACTGGGATTATCAGCAAGCCTGGTTTAATACCTTCTTTATCCAAAATCCCCAATAAAGTCATTCCTGGCTCTTCCTTTTCCAACAAGAATTTCAACCTTTAACCGTTCCATCTTGGTTCTTCCATTGGTGGTCTTGGTTCGGATCCATTTATGAAATTTTCCCTCCCCAAATCCTTGAATCCTTTTACCTTTTCAAATCCAAATACCAGATTCCTGATAATTCACCTTTCACAAATCTCACCTACCATTTTTGCTTGCACCTCCATGTCCCATGGGTCTGTAGCTGGTATTATGCATTTCATGAATCACCTGAACAACCCCTCATGCTTGTTCGTAGGTTTAAAGTAAAATGGTGGAACTCTTATAATATTCTTACCCAACTCTCTAAACCTTTCATTCTTCAATGGCTTTCCAAACAAACTCCACTCCCATTACCCGCATCCTCTAAACCTAATTTTCTTACCCAAAAGGCTTTTGCCCAAGCCCAGTTGGCACAGGCCCAATCAGAAGAAGAATATTTTTACATTATGCAAACATTACTCCAGTCCACCAAACAATCATCTTCTTCCTCTAATGCAAATTCTCTTCCCGATGTTAATCTCGGTAACCCATAAAGAATCTAAAACCATGTGTAGTCGGTCAAAATGACTACATCTCATTAGGTGCAAACGGCGCCTAATGGGCCTTCATCAAATCCGTTTATTGCTGTAGGTTTGCGAAAAATCCAATATAGGCCCATTCCCAACGGCCTCCAAAGAATATCTAAGACGTCTCTTCAAATAAGGCCCAATCACAATGGCCCATTATTTCAAAAAAGTCGGCCCATTCCCAATGGCCCATTCAAATTTATTAGGCCCAATCCCAGCGGCCCAAAGCACTCTTGGCAAAACCCGTGTTGACACGGTCCAAAGTTTATCTACAGTATTTGGCTCAGGCCCCGGTGCAAACACAGGCCCAAAGCCCATTTCAAAACGAAGCCCAAGACTCTACGACCCATTTTGCAGTCACAGCCCCGGAAAAGCCATGCCCCGAGGCCTAAGACGCTTAAGCCCAAGTCCAAGGTTTAATTTTACTGTTCATAGCCCACGTAGCATTAAAAAAAAGTCAAAGTCAAATTCCTAAGTTACCCTTCCTTCTTCTGGAAGCCTCCTCCCGTGCCTATATAAGGAGACTCTCCCCTCCTTCCTTCATAAGCTTTCATTCTCCCGAGCATACAAACACTCTCTCCCTCTCCTCTCCCGAGAGCTTCTCTCTCCTCTCTCCTTCTCCGACGAACCTCTCCTCCGGTGAACCTCTCCTCCTCCGGTGGACTTCTCCGGCAACGTTCTTCCTCCTTCTCTCCCTTCTTTTAATTAAGTTTATTTTACAGGATGCTTGGTTGAAGCTCTGAAGTTGTATTTTCTTTTATTCCAAAGGTTAGTACAAAGGTTTCTATATGTATTTCAATGTTTATTAATGAAGTAAATTATACTTTTCTTATCTTATCTCTCTCTTCCCCCGATCCTTTTCTATATTTATGTACATACATATATATCAATATCTTAATATATAAACTATATATTTACATATATGTATACAACCCCATGACTATATGCTTAGCTTTCAATCATGACGGACTTTAATTAAATATATATGTATATATATATGTATTATATATGCACTGCTACGATCCCATCATTACGTGCTTAACTTTTGGTCATGAAGATTTTTAATTCAATAAATATTATTATATCTTATTAGTCCCTTTTCCTCTTTTCTTCGTATGAGCCCGACAAGACATCATTATGTTCTCTTCTTATTAGTTTACTTTTACTTTTATTTTATGTCGCTTTTCTCTTTTCTTCTTATTATTATAATCACCCAATTCCTATGTGACTATTAGTCTCTAACTATTAGCTTCTAATTATTTACGTCGCTTTTCTCTTTCCTCTTATTATTATTAGGTCACCCCCAATGGATAATAATAATAATATTATTATTATTATAAGAGATATTTTAGTGACAGGGTATATACGTTATTAATAGAATGAGTGATTAACTATATAGGATGTGCCATATAAAAACCACAACTTACAACAATAATGTTACGCCAATATCCAAGTCGTCGAGTCCCGATGATGAGTACCTTGGGCAAGGAAACGATGGTTGCGTATTAACCGCGGGCGGCGGATGCTTTCATCGGTCCCAGTACTAATTTTACCAAGCCTAGTAACTATAGTTCATGTCATTCAAATATTTATAACCCGCATGCACCCACCAGCCACCGTAGGCCATTTGCTAACAAACGCTTACTCATCACACATTCTCTTCCAATTTGACTCCTAATCCAATCCATTGACACCGACCGTAAGCTATGGATGGGCGTGACGGGTCTAGCTCTCAGAAGCAGGTGGAGGAGGAGGTTAGTCTTCTTGGCATTGCTGTCGGTGTAGGTGCTGTTGTACTCGCTGGATTAGCCATTTATGGTCTTTATGGATCAACGGCGCCTGATGGGCGCAGGACCATGAAGGCGCCGGGAAGGAATGCGTACATCTACAGGGATGAGTTCGAGGAAGACCCAGAAACCTACTTCCGTCGTCTTCGCAACAAATTTTGAAGTCTCGCTGGAATGTCCTAATCTCATGTTATAATGTTTCATGTATTGTGCCTGTCTGTCATTTCCCATCTAGTATTATCCATCGTACGTCTACCCCACCCCTGCGTGTAACACTTGCTTTGGGGAGCAAATTGAACCCTGCTGCTATGTACTTTCCGTTTGTATGCTATTTGCTTCCCTATTAATCCATTATATTCCTGTTGACCTTTCGTTTTTGCATTGTTATTTTTTTTTATTCTTTTAGTACGAAAGAAATCACCTGATCGATCAATCTGGTGATCAAGTTTGCCGCGCATAAAACTCTGGAACACCCCTTTTATCTTCCACCTGCCTATATATAACACCCGAAATAATCTGTTCACTCCTTTTGTGTTCACATTGTTAATCATTTCTTGTTCTTTTTTTCTTTTTATATTTGTCTCTTCTTTCCTTAATTTCTTGACACTGCCGCAGTTTTCATTGACTGTGGTGGTCCCTTATAGAAGCATTAGCTCTTGTGGCTTTTCTACTAACTTAAATTTTCCGACTCTTCAATAGTGTAGTAATCAGATTAATCCAAATACACAACCCAACTCCATTTAAAGATAAATTTTTTTACCCCCATATTCTCTCCTTGGCTGGTTGTAATCCTGTCTATTACTTTCCTTGAAACTCATGCCATCCACGAAATGATTTAATGATATTTCACATTCATCCACAATCCTTTCATGAAGAATAGTAGGCACGACGCTTGTTTTTTTTCTGTACTCAACACTATGCTCCTTTGTCGGTTCATATCATCACCACCAAATAGAATTGTTGTTGTCTTGCAAGTGAGTCAACAGGTGACCAATCAAGTGGTGTTAGGGGGGTTTTCAATGAGATTTCTTGATTGCCAAATAATTGGTTGAATGTGCTAATAACTGCCAAATCATAGTCTCAACAAAATTAATGCAATGCAATCTTTATCGATGAAATTTTCACATTTTTGACGTTGCACTGTGATTTGCCGTCTTCATTACAATAGGAAGACAAATGCTCAGAACTAAGACGTGATCCGCACTTGGGTGGTGTTTGATTGTATTTTGTTAGGCAAAAATGGAAAAATTGATTGATCGTGTTCGGAAGGTAAAAATTGTGAAGTGTCTGTATTCAAATATTCAAAGCACATTTCGTTAAAATTATTCCAGCCACTAAACCTGCCTGAACTCCCCCATCCATACATACACAGTCCTTCATACATAAGTACAAATTCTGGGAACTCAGGCAGCTAGTGCTGCTGTAAAAGTGGGCTGCAAAGATGACATTTTGTAAAAAAAATATATATATATCCTAATTTTCGTTAAAAAAGAAAACAAAAATCCAATGGCTTCAGAAAGGAAAGGCGAGTAAACCTATTTGAAGTGTCAAGTGGGTGGCTGCTCTTACATTTGGGCATTTGAGGTGGGTGATGCTCTCACCATTTTCACCGCCATACATGGCATGCTTGCATTCTCAATCACAAAACACAAAAGCCCACTTCAATTTCTCCTCTTCCTTCCTTTTCCCAGTTTACCAGACCTGAAATCAGATTCTTGTTGTTCTAGGAAGCTTTTTGCTTTTCGGTAATTTTCCTGTCTTTCCTCTTCATGACGGGCCTTTTCTTTTTCCTTGAGCCCATATATGTAGCGGTTGTCTTTAATCAGCTCAGAGACTGCTCCTCTGGCTTCCTGCTTGATAAGTTTCCTCAACTTCCTTGCTTCAGCCCGCTCACGGTCTGGATCATAATCCCTGCCCTTAACATAACTGCAGAATGACAAATTCTATAGCTTAGCATTCGAGTATGTTTACCCACAGCTCTAAGACAACATAATTGGGTGCAATAAAAGCAAACAACAGATGGAAAAAATGAAGAAAAAATAAGATGGATTACATCTCCTCGAATTTCGGGTTAAGTAATCTGATAGGCACAGGTTTTTTTCTTCCGCATTTGAAGTGGCTGGCGCAACATTTGATGTTCATCAGCTTTTGCCTTTATGAGTGCAGCCACATCTTTGAATTTATCCCGTATCGTATCTGGAAGGAACTTGTGCTTGACAACTTCGAGTAATAATGTTGATATGGGGGAGAATATTTCAGTGAAGGACTTGAAGCCTTCGTAAGTATTAACAAATCCTATTAATGTCTCAACCACAGTAATCAGCACACCAGCCCTGTAAAGGTGACGGATTCCATCATATAGTGAATGATTTTCAGCGGTAATGGAAAATAAATCACCATGTATCAAGTAGTAATTGGGCAGTAAAAGCATATGACCACCAAAGTAGCATAGGTATAGGCCACCATATACAATTATTTGTCAAGAGAACCAACCAAAATTTTACTAACCTGAAACCATCAGAGTTGAAAAACTGAGCCTCCTCTTGCATCTCCATTAGCATGAAAAAATCCAGAGAATCAATGTTATCAATACTACTTTGCATAGACAGAAGCGGGCGGACAGCTTGAATTTGAAAAACAGAATCGAACTGTCACAAAAAAACAATTAACCATGTAAAGAGTGCTCCTCATCAAACAGACCAGACAAAAAAACTGTTCATTTGACGTGTAAACTTTTTGGCACTCAAATATTAGAACATAGTAAAAACCTGAGGATCCTGGCATGACTCCATCTTCCTGTCCATGGCAGCGACCAACATAGCTCTGAGAAACATTATAGCTTCAGGACAAAACTTCTGGGATTGTTTAATGACCTGGAAACTAGAATTTTTAAGTAGAAGAACAAAATTTTATGAAGAAAGAATATAAATAATTTGCATTTCAAATTAAGAAGTCAAGACGAATGGTGGTCCAAGTTGCACCAATTTTAGTCCCAACTAAAGGTGGTGCCTTGGAGAAAAGTAATGACATCCTTCGGCTTAGGTGATATATAAAGCGACGGGATAAAAATAACAAAATATAATAGTCACGTCAGCTTCTAATAGCATAAATAATCCACCAAAGATACCTAAAAAATGAAAAACATGGGTGCGCACACACACAAAGCAGTGCAGCCACAATACCTATTTGAAGCTGTTCAATTCCCAAAAATATATAAAAATAAAAGGCAGTCAGGGCAAAGAGAAATTCATATGAATGCAGATGCCAACTTTCACTTTCCACCACCATCCACAACACGCTCCTAGCCTCCCATACTATGATCCAGAGACATCATTGTGCATATTGCTATTGATTTCAACTTATACAACATGGGAAAAAAAGCAGAACGGTCACAGGGAAGTTATACATACCGAGAGAACCAAGGAGCACAAGAAAGAGCCGATGGCAGTATCCCTGCCAGATGAAATAGGGCACCGCAAAAGATACTCACACATCAACAACATTGCTGGAGTCATTACTACATGGCGGAAATCGGAGCATGGAAATATCATGGACCACAGTCTCAAGAGCAATAAGGTTTTTAAGGAAGGCCAGCAACTTTGCCCTGTAAATAAGTTGTAAATCTATTAATGCAAAAGACCAGCAACTCTATATATATACTAACACAATTAGAAGGAATTATTAAGAATTTATTATAATCACGGCAACCTGGGCTTTTGAGAGCATCACATAACTTCAATCGTGTCCGCAATATACGTTCACGAGCACAAATTGCAGCGAAGTACGGAACTTCTGCACTCATCTGTATCAATGGCTTGACCAGGAGATTCAATAGACCAACATTCAATGGTTTTTTAGTTGCTAAGACAGCAAAATACTGCAGTAATACACCATAAAATACCTGGACAGATAGAGACGTAATTTCCACATCAGCATGCAAGTAGAGATGGAAGAAAACAATAACCAACCATGTCTCATCCGCACAGCACAACCCAACTTTTGAGATGTCTTGAAAGAACTTTTGGATATAAGGAAATGTTTTTCCTTCAATTTAAGCCCACCTCTCAAGATGATGATTCCAATAAGTGAAACAGGGAAAAAAAAGTCACCTAAATCAAGATGCAGCCATCTCTGAAATAAATAAATAATAATCACCATGCCCCAATGACGCAATCAAAAGTACCCAAAAATCAATTTTGGTATTGAAATTTAGTATTTTTTGGACTCTTGAAAAAAATTATTAGATGCGTTAAAAGTAGATAATAAACAATGTCTAAAATTTCAGTACCAAAAGAACCCAAATTTCAACAGCTCATCAGTCACCGCACCCAAAAAAAAGGGTGGTTTTTTTGAATCCTACAGTATCTAATATCCTCAGTACTGAAGAATTTTTTTTAGCAGTAGGATGAAGAACTAATTCTACCTCTGCACTAAAATAGAAACTAACAGCCAGTCATGCAACGTTAAAACTAAGTCAAACATAAATAAGTTCATGTGATCCCTTTGCCAACCATGATCTAAATGAATAGCAACACACACACAGACAAACACACATCAAATAAAAAAATCTTCAAAACCAAATAGAAATAGAAATTCTAATCCTTACTTGAATTTTCTTCCGGTTCTCTACTGCCAGGCTGATTGCATTGCACTTGCGAATTCGATCAATTGCCTCAATAATTTCATTATTAGAACGATTCTGCAACAATAAGCACAATTCATCATAATTCTTGGGAGCTTGAATTACAAAAGGAAGGGAATCCCTTTTTATTGTGGGCTGCTTTCCACTAATTATCTTCTTGGCATCCATGGAGGCATTGTCAATTGCCCTTCTTTGACGTTTCTGACTCTTATTTTCTTCTTCATCCGTATCACCAGCACTGGTAACATCATCTTCATCATCTTCCTCCAGATCTGTACTGAAACCCTCATCATCACTCTGTTCCCAGTCCTTCATAGATGAACTCTTTTGAGTTTCATCATTATCTTTGTCAGATTTTTCCTCATCATTTTCAGCACTATCTGAATCCTCAGAACCCTCGCCATCTTCACTTTCAGAATCAGTTTCAGGCGCCCTTTCAAAGATCTCATCAACCCATTCCTTTTCAGTTTTTGTCTCTCCTTCAAGCAAAAATGAATCATCAAGATCATCACCATGAATAGATGGACACCTCACAGCGGAACCTTTGCGAACATCATTATCATCTTCATCACTGGTATCATCAGTTTCATGCATCCTCCTTTGACGTTCTTCCTGAATAAAGTGCAATTATAGGAGTCAACATATGAAAATTATTGATAAACAATACCACGTATACCATAAAACCTGAGGATGAGGCAAGTGATAGAGAACACATAAAACCTAGGGACAAAAAAAATATCCTAAAAATTATCAGTTTGACACAACCCTACTGGACACAAGAATCTCCTAAAAATGATGCCTAAACCAGCAAGAAACAACCCCCCCTCTTTCAAAAATGATTTATGATTTTGTAAAGAAATGTATATTAGAACAAGGAACTTATTTAAAGTTTTGTTCTAACATATTATGGCTCTTCTGCAGTGAAACAGACCAAAAAAAAAACATTTATAAATCCATTCATGTCATTTGAAAAATTCACTGAGAAATACACGGATGCCCCCACTTACATTGCTCAAAATTTTCATGCTGATACCTAATGCCCCTATTACATTATGATACTTGTATCAAAGCAAATAGTGTACACATATATGTCAATGTGTGCACATAAAGATACCTCCAACTCCTCCAATAGTTCTCTCTGCTCTTGGGCAATCTCCTCAGGCGTTTTAGTCCTATCGGAAGGACGAGCACGCATTTCCAATGCCATCTCTTTGACCAATTTGTTAAAAGAGTTTTGTTGTATCTGCTAAAGACAGCACAATGCATTATATGATGTTATCAATATTACATGATGTCAATGAAGGTAACAGATAGTGCAACAACAAAATAAATATTACATTCAAATCACTTGTGAAAAACAAGAAACATATTTGAAAAAAGTATGTAGTAACAAAGGTTATTAAAACCTACCGGGGATACTATACTGCTTACTAAAGCCAATTGCTCAACCCACAAGTTAAGGAAACAACAACCATAATTCCAAAACAAGGGTGTGAAAAATAAGGCTCTCACAACCAAAAAAAAACTTTTAAAAAAAGTGAAATCCTAGTTGTATCAGACTACATAAAGACAAACAACTACCTCCTCTCTCTTTAAGAAATTATCATCATTCCTGTCTGTTCGAGTCAGAGACAAAAACGCTGGAGACTGCCTCAATAGCATGAATTCTCTATCCATCTCCTCAACCAACTTTTCATCTTCTTCTTTTTGTTTTGCTTTTTGTGCCTGGCACAGAACAAAATTACAGTGAAAAAGACTGATAAATTTGTTACAACATATCCTTACTGAGTAGTTTCAATAATATAGAAAAGCCGCCACCTTGAAAAATTTGCTTTTTGCAATAACCTCCTCCATGACTTCCTTTTTTGCTTCTATGCTTCTGTGGAAGAAAAGTCATCACAGCAAATCATGTTCAACCATTGGCTTAATTGTTTGTAGAAATGCTATTAAAAAGAACAAGCAACCAAGTCCAAGAGTAATACTAAATGAGAACCTGCTTTTCAACTGCACAAAAACCAAAAAAAATAAAAATAAAAATAAAAACTTATATAAAATCACAAATAACACCATATTCAACCATGATTTTAAACTCAGTGAAAACCAAAAAAATGGATTCAAAAAAATAAAGCTTCGAAAAACATTTTTAATACAACACAGCTGCTTTGGAAAAAACAAGGGCACTAAACTCCCATTAAAGTTGGGAATAAGTATCATTCTTAAATATGCCATTGAAATTCAAAGTAACAAAATAAGGGCTCATTTGGTAAGATTGTTATTTTTATTATATCTTTTTCTAAAGCTTAAGCTATATACCAAATATGAATAGCAATTCTATGTGTTTTCAAAATTTGTAGAAAACACATTTCAGAAAGTCGTGTAGAAAGAAAATTCAGAGAGGAAGGTAGACAGAGAAGCCAAATAGAAACAAAATGAACGGTTAGAAAGCATAGGGAGAGTTTACTTTTAGAGAAAAACAAGAGCAAGTATAAAATGAGTGTATAAAGAGTGTAGAGCGATAAACTTGGATTATGAACTTTATTAGTAATATTAGTCCTCCATGTTTCCCGAACATTTTAAACACCAAATTCATGTTCATATTTTTCCAGGTTTAATTTTGAAAGTATTTTCTACACGGCCAAGTTTTTTGAAAAACTCCCAAACAAACAAGAAAAAAAGAAGGATACAGGAACCAACAATGTTAGCAAACACCATCTAAAAAGCCATTTCATTGGTCCACATTGGTTAGGGGATCAGTTGCGTTTACAGCAGCCTATATATGTTCCTTCTATTCTCCAATAATTCAATATTGCAATTCTTTTCTCCAATTTTACAAACTTATCTGATCACTACTCATGGCACAAATGGGGAAATAGCATAATGACATGGGGCTTACTTGTTCTTGATCCTCTCCTTTCATCATAGGTTCTTGCAAATTATCAGGATTCACGTGTTTTAAGATGTCCGCAGAACCTACAACCAAAAAAGGTGAGAAAACAATGTCCTTTTACTGAATGCAATATAAATAAAATATATTAGAAAATGCAGTGCATTCGATCAGGAAAATTAAAAGTTATACAAAACTTGTCCCTTTTTAATATGTTTGGCCTTTAAACAATCCTTCACCAATTGAGTAATAATGAATAGCTGAATTTAACTAACATGCAAAAAATATGAAGACAATACATACTCTTTAATTCTTCCTCATCATCATCAAATTGAACTTCATCCTCAAAATCATCCCTTCCCAAGAAGGAACCAAGACCTGAAATTTCAAGATCATCTTCTTCCCCATCTGATAAGTTATACTTGCTTTTTTTTTTAAGTTTTAACTGCACAATAGTGAGAGGAAATACTTAAAACATTACAAAAGATGATTATCCTAGTATATTAAAATAATGAATTGTATAGTAAAGTTCAAATTCAATTCCATTGATAAGATTATGTGAGTGAGATCGCCTGTGATGATGATGATGATGATGGGTTGAAACTTGGAGATTCAATAATTTAATAAGTGAACAATTAAATTGGATTCAGATATATTGCAACAGCAAATCAAGTGCTCATTCCCATTCCAGTTAACCAATCACCTATCCTAATATTTATAATAAATAGATTCAAAAAATTTGGGAAAAAACTCCGACACGTCTATCTTTATCATGAGAATTCATTGTATTAATCCCTTCTTGGGCCTTCCAAGCCTATATTAACAAATTTGGGAGTACAGCTCACAGCATAGCTGCCAGTATACCCAGGCTACATGCATAAATATGCCTAACATTTACAATCCTATGGTAGTTAAGGGTCAAGATAATTTCAGTCCTAATAGTACTACCATTGAACTTCATCTGCTTCCATTTCTTCATTTCTTAAGAAATCCAATCCACCAGCATATTCAGAAAGACCTAAGTACACATTAAGGCTTCCTCTAAACTTACCTGACGCTCACGCTGGGAACGCATGATGGCCTTATCGAACTCCTGAAGCCCAACATCCTGCTCCCCTATACGCTTATCGAGAAACACAGAAGCCTTCCCCCTTTGCTTGTACTCCTTCAGCAAAGTCTTCTTGCGCTGCCATCACAGCAAAAACTTGGGATCAACTATTAGTTAACGCGATTAGTGAACTAATAAATGCATAATAGTGAAGGCAACAGAAACACATGCCTTATCAATGGCCTGGGAGCGAGCTTGGCCAACGCGGCGCTCTTCACCTCTGCGTTTCTTTCCGAGAATATCAAACTTCCTTCGAGACCAAATGGTCTCAAAAGGGCTGGGCTTTGAAACCTTCTGCTTCATAGCTATGGCATCTGGGCCTGACTGCTTCAACTTCTTGCTCTTGTTCTTCTTCTTCTTCATGTTGGCATGTGCATTGTCAGACTTCTTCGCCATGACTCAGGTCACTGCATTGAAGTTTTTAGGTTACAAAGCGCAGGGTTTGAGGGTCTCGAGCATAATTGAGCTAATTTTATACAATCACAAATTTACAATAACAGATTCAAACAATGATAATCAAACGATGTGCATTCAGTTTGCATCCAAATGGGACAAACACATAAACTCCTCAGTTCTCTGAGACATTTTATCAGACGCATAGTATACATACTTTAACAAGACATAAAACGACAGATAGACAAAGCTTAGTTTTCAAAGCGCCCCAGGCTTTGAGGGTCCGGGCTAGGCAAGCAAATGGCGGACGCCCGGGCGCCGCCTTCGTCGCCCAGATCGCCGGGCGTACGCCTTTCTTTGTCTAGGCGAGGCAACCCAACGCTCAGGCTGTTGGGAAGCGCCGACGCCTTGAAAACTGAGACAAAGTGCTTTAGCAACCGAAAAAAATAAAAGTTGAAACACGCTGCAAAAATCATATGGAGAATATGCGATGAACGGTTGACGAGCAAAACGCCTAATCTCGTACCTTGTCGCAATGGCGGTATCGGTGTGGAGTCAGTGCGTTGAAGTTGGGGATGGCAATGGGGCGGGACGAGTATTGGGTCGTAAGGAAAAAATGTCCCTCTCTGAGAACCCAAACCGTCTAGTCTAGCCCGCCCCACAAGACCGCGCAGCATGTCACTCAAGGCTAAACTGTTTTTTTTTTTATATTTATATATCTCATATATATATACATATATGTATATAGAGTTCCTGCGATCTCCTGCTGTATGCCGTCGGATTGATTAAAAAAAAATCGATGGCTTAAAAAAATTGATGGCTTAAAAATCCCTTACCCTGCTACCTCTCGCTCTCTCTCCCATCGCGCGCCGCCCTTTGCTCTCTTTCCCATCGTCGCCTCTGCTCTTTCTCCCTTGACGCACGCTGTCTCTCTCTGCTCTCTCTCCCTCGGTGCTCTCTAATCTCTTCCAACGCTCGTCTCCCTCAACGCTCTTCCAAGTTCGGTGCTCATAGCTCTCTCTCTCTCCCTCAACGCTCGCTCGCCCACGACGCTCGCTCGCCTCCACGCGGACAGTCTCTCTCGCCGCCCGCTGCTCTCTCTCCTGCCGGATTGTTCTTTTCCAAAGATAACATCGGAGCCTTGGAGGGGATGACTTTTCCAGATATTTGAATCCCGTAAGAGATTGTGATATACTGCTGGTAGTCTCTCCCACAACGTACGCTCGCTCTCTCCCCCTCAAATGCCCTCTCTTATTGTCCTGGTGTGTGTCAATTACAATTATTTGAAATTAAATCAAATACATATCCTCCCCCATTGGATTTCTTTTGCTTCATGTGTGTTCTCTGTTCTACTTTTCTCCGTCTATTTCACATACTTCATAAAGCAACACTTTTCCTTCCATTCTATAGGGACATGATGATAAACGAAACAAAAAAAATTGAGTGATAAGGAAAGTGCTGCTATGAGCGAGAAACTTATAAAATGGACGAGCAAAAAATACAGAAATAGGTTTTTAGTACTTTTCCCAACAGAAATTTAACTCCTAAATTTGATATTTGATAATCAAGATGATGCATGCCACATAGTTTTACAACTTTCAACTCACATTTGGAAGGTAGAAGGTTCCTTTAAAATGCATCACATAAATCTAATGATATTTACTGAAACATTGTCATCTGGAGCATCCAAAAAGCCATTTCCATAAACACATAATCAGTTCTTACTCTGCACGGTTAGGAAGGCTACTGTGAAATTATTTATTCACATTCATAGATTTGTTAACGGAGAAATAAAAACAAAACAAATAAATTCATAGATTTCTATTTCTATCCTGGCCTTGATCACATTTCCTCTTACTGTACATAAAGAATCAATAAACAGAGATGCATTTAACAAGCGCATTCCATCTCCATGTCCATCTTTTTTTGTACTGCATGCTATGTTCTCTAAATTTCCAGTCATTGTGATAGATTTTCTGAAAGGCAGAAACATTTGGGGCTGCACCTTGACAATAGCAAACTGCACCTTCACAATACAACAGGACTGCATACTGTTTTTTTATTGAAATATTTTTGCAGCTCTAGCAGCAGGAGTTGCACGTTGACAATACCAGACAGGACTGCTGCATCCAAACAAATGCAACACTGCCCTTCAACCTGCTAAACACTGTCCTCTTTGCTGGGAGGCTCGTTATAATTTTTTAAATTTTTTGTAATATAATTTCTTATAATCTTTTGATTGTATTCTATCTATCTTTCCTCTTGTAAGCCTTTTAAGGATCTTTTTTATGGGTAAGGCCTATACCCTACCCATTTTTGTATGTTTCTTTCAATATTAATAAATATGTTGAGCAATATATTTTGAGCTGGTGCATTTGCAATATTAATGAGAATTAATAAGAATTGTACTAGACTGAGTATGCTTTTTCTGGGTTTTTTTTTTTTTTTTTTTGCAGCGGGGGCGTTGTTTTTTAAGATGGGTTTCTTTTTTCTGGGCTTTTTTTCCAGTTCCAGCAGCAAGGAATGCACGTTATCAGACTGAGTATGTTTTTTTTTTTTTTTTTTTTTTTTAAGGGGTTTCAGTTCCGGCAGTAGGGGCTGCACCTCACCAAACTGAGTATGCATTTTCTGAGTTTTTCCCAGTTCCAGCAGCAGGGCAGGGGCCACATGTTGACAATATTAAAACAAAATCTAACATCGTTTATTATTAAAACAAAAAGGAAAAACTTTTAATCTCCAACATATATTATTCAAATGTATAAAAAATAAATCCAAAGTACATGCCTTCTATTTAATTTAAACAAAAATAAACCAAACGAACAAACCTTTGTTGTAGCTTTATGGCCTTTAACCAAACTCGGCTAACCATATCAGCAAAGCTTTATTTATGCTTTTTTTAGCCTTAATTTCAACATTAAATGTCTTTGAAGATCATAACACAATTATTCAAGCACTGCAACTCTGCCCAGACAATTCTTCACATATTTGTAGGGGATGAGATTCAGCAAACACATGTTCCTCACTCAAACCGATAATTCAACT
Organism: Taxillus chinensis; assembly: GCA_023512835.1. NCBI lineage: Eukaryota > Viridiplantae > Streptophyta > Magnoliopsida > Santalales > Loranthaceae > Taxillus > Taxillus chinensis. The sequence continues at coordinate 26,010,490 of CM042085.1, read as the reverse complement.
TTGCGAAATGTCCTTGGCTTTTTTTCCAATTAACGGCGGACTCTAACGTTGACATTTGAATGCACGCTATGTCCTTCATGCAATTTTCAATTTTTCCGGATAGTAATTTAAACATGATATTAAAGTGCTTGATCAAGCATGTGTAATCCGCTTGCTTTAAAAATAACTGCACCAACAAAAAAATGTCATAAAAATATTTACTTAATCCAAAAGAATAACTAAAAAAATGTATAATATCCATTATAAAATAAAATAAAATAGAAAATTATTAAAAATCAAGTAAATCTTTAGCTCACCCTTAAGTTATTGGTGTCTCATCCTCATCAACATCATTATTTGCTTATATTTTTCTTCTTGTTCAATGGGATGTAAGCTTGTCATGATTACTCATCTTCTTACAAAGTCACACAATCTCAATGGTTTAGCAATTGCTTTTTCTATCCTTCCTTGAACCTATTGCCACTTCCTTTAGTTTTCAAACCCATGGGCTTTAGCATATCTTTGTAGAAATTTTTCACTTCATCAAAGCTATTAAAACACAATCTTAACTTTAGGTAGATTGATTTCATTAACCGCATGTGCCTTCAACAACGTCAATAGAAATAGTTGAGCTATTCATTTTATCTGCATGAAAGATGAAAATTAGTATTTTGAACAAATAAAAATTAACAAATTCTCATATAATTTATGCGCCAGGTTTTTTGTCATTACACAAGGTCACATAAATCCATGTGTTGGTAGTTTCTTAACTACGTACGAAGTCGTGAAATTTTATGTAGT